>WSFP011283206.1:0-49200 GCA_009831015.1 Picea engelmannii
ATTATGTAATCTATAAATTGTTTTAAACTGAATAAAATTCAAGAATGCAGTGAAAGATATGTATGTGTTTTGTTCTCTTATTGTCTGTGTTCCTTAATGGATTTTGTCTCTTGTGATGTGTGATAATTGAAGAGATAAACTAGGCTCTAAATTCACAGTCTCTTTTTGTGTTATAAATTTATGGTTATTTAAACTCTAAGAACATGCTATAAGAGGGCTTGGTCAAAGATATTAAGACTCTGAGAATGAGTAAAGAATGCATGGATTAATGCTCTCTATGTGCCTTAAGTCTTAATTACTATTTGTTGTTCCCTATGAAATATGAAATAATGGGTATGCCTGATATCTGAGTGCTAGGTTTGTTTTACCTGAGTCGCCTGGACATTTTGGGCTTATAACCAATGAAATTTGCATGAAGTAGAATTTGTAATTGAGTAAAATTGAGTAGGAAGGTTTTCCTGTTGGCCTTGTGTTGGGAACGATTCAAACTTCTATTCGAAGTAGGGAAGAGAAGGCCTAAAATTTGGTATTCATCCCCTTTAACATAGATCACAACACGAGATGCAATAGATCCCATATATCCAGTTGTGTAGCATCGGGGATATCTAGAGATCCACGCATCTAGCCCATTTAATTAATCAACTCTTATTGAAACCCTAGACACCCGACTGGTCTTTGTTTCACCAACTATGTTTCACGGCTTATACAACCCATTAATGAGTGTGGAGAGGTGTAATCAGACCCCCAATACACCAAAGGGGTAGGGTTCCAGGGTAAGGTTCTGACTCCTCTTCCCTTACAAGTTTATGAATCGAAGGAGGATGTTGGGGCATGTGTGGATGATGTCACGAGGACATATGGTGCCAAGTGTCGATTGGTTTCATCGACCAGTTGTGGAAAGGTGTCAACACCTGACTGGAGTGGGTATAAGGGGGAGGGTCCATGGATTGTGTGATTTTATCCACTGGGGGATGAGATCTCAGCCATTGGATCTAGTGGATGAGGGTTCTCAACTGTTGATTTCCAAAGTAATATCAAGAGGGATTTTTCACCCCAGATAACTGAACCATTGGATGAATGGAAGTTTCTTGCAATGACTTCTTAAGGAGACGAGTTTCCCAGATTCTCGATGGGTCAAGGTTCTGAGGAAGGGTTTTATGGATTAGAGCCCATATGAATTGTGATGAAGTGTATTTTCATGTCAATCAACAGGTCGTGCCATGGTTGGAACACGTGTCGCGAAGGACATCATGCCATGTGTTCAGGATAGTTATAGTTCCAACGCAAAGTTTTGTCAGAAGTTGGAGGATGTGATGACTTTATCCTAAATGTGTCATGCCACATCATCAACCATGTATCATGCCATGTTATCTTATCAGTACAAAACTTCTTAGTCAGCTGCTACATGTTTGTGCCACATCAACTTGGTGTCTGGTCTAGCTATGAGGTGTCATGCTAGGTGGAATGCCATGTCGAGTCTACATGTATTTGGTTCCATCTAGACACATGGATATGTCATTTGTGAATGAGAAATTTATGGATTCCTAGGGTCCCATTTCCCGGTGTAGAAAGGGTTCTAGTTACACTAAGGTTTCAGAGCCTTGGTAATCGGTCCTCCAACAATTGAGAAATTTTTATGAGTGTCAAATTTTGAGGATACACTAGATCCTGGTGCGTGGTTGGGTTAACGCTTTGGGGCCCAGATAATTGAAAAATGTGAAATTTTCATTGTGTCAATTAATGGGGCATCCACCATAATCCCAGTGCCTAGTTGGGTAGGGTTCTGCCCCTGGGTTCATTCTGTTGACATTTAAGGTATATCCACTAGCTATTGGCCCAATACATGCCATGTTGGAGGATTATGTGTCTTGATACCACAAATCCCAGGTAGTGCCACATTCGATGGTACATGTGGTGAGGGTCCACGTGGACGTGAGGTGGTTTTGGCAGAAAAAGGTCTGAAAACTTTAAGAGGGCATGAATTTTTATTCCAAGATTGGATTTGAGCATGGTTATAGTCATTGGAAATCTATAGATGAGAAAAACTAAATTATGAGCTCAGATTTGGAATTGGAATTGTGGTTAAGGAAGGTAATTTAGAGGAAAGAAAAAATAAATTTTGACACCCCACCAACCTAAGCAAGGGTTAGGGGGTTGGGTTTGTTACACAATGCATATGGTCACAGGTTCAAACAAGTTGTAATTTTAACCGCCCCCGCCCCCCCAAAAAAAGAGGGTGATATTGGTAGCACCACTTTTCAATTTGGGAGTTGATTTTAAAGTTTTTTTTGCAATGATACTGGTTGTTAATGCCATGGGTTCAAACAAGTTGTAATTGCAAACCTAAAAACAAAAGGGTGTACTACCAAAAACATCACTTTTTATTTAAGGTGTTTATTATAATGATTTTGGTTAGAAAAAATAGTGGGTTTTAAGTTCATGGTTGAAAAATGTTGTAATTTTAAACTCAAACAAGAAAATATGTGATTCTAAGAGCACCACTTTTTTATTCAAGATTGATTTTGGGGTTTTTGACTTGTAGATGTTTACAACTAAAGTTCTCATTTTGAGGTCAGTTCTTGTCAAGTTGATAACTATGTTTTTAACATACATTTGCACAAGGGTTTGATCATAAACACTCACATGATATGCCTTTTCCCCCTTCTCGATGTTAGATAGTGTTGGAAATTGTAGCTTGACTTGGAATTCTTTATGCTTGGTAAGAATTACTTCTTGGATGTTTCCATATGAAAAATGCGAATGCCATTTTTGTAGGACAACATCAATATATTCAAGTTATTTATTATTGGAGTATATATCTTCTGTATTCATGTTATTTCTATTGGAAGTGTCCATATGATCAAGAAAAAAAATCATTTATCTTTCAAATCAAGCCAACTTACCCCCAAAATCAATGCCTAGATATAGGGTTTCCAAAAATTGCTCTCCCTTATGAAGGAGAGATTGATTTGAAAATTCAACCTCCTCTCCTTGAATGAAGGACCGATTCTCCCTTTCATATTCCAACTGAAATCTAGGGTTACATGAGTGTAGGAAATATATTTTATTGTAAATATTTATATGAGTTCTATGAATTTCTTGATGCCCCCCTTCTCGGTCCCAATCATTTAGCCTATATATTGAAAATGATTAAATTCTCACTATTGGTCTTGTTCATTTGAAAGAAGGGAAGGGAGTGGAAAGTCAAGGAACATTATAGGTTTTCCATTAAAGGTCCCCTCAACTTCCTCTTCACTGCATGGTATTTGAAATAAGGGTTGTCATAAAAGGATGGAAGTACAAAGTTTACATCATATTATTTTTTTGTAAGGAGAGCATAAGCTTTGGGGATTAACACTTATCTTTTTTGAACACCAGTAAGAGAGTAGTTCACAAAAATCCCTAATTGATAATGTTTTACAACCAAATGATTTGTGTTCTTTCCCATATAACACTACTCACTATTAGAGGAAGGGGAACAACTATCAACAAAAGCAGAGTTACATACCACTTGTAATTTTTGATATGGAGAAGAACTTGAAGCCCTTTTGCATATATCCTTAGACAACAACTTCATTAGAGTTAAAATTTTGATCCTGGAAATATGGCTCTAAGAAAACAACATCATGAAAGTCACCAATGAATTGATGTTCTTCAACATTAGAAACATCAAAATCAACACCATATTTTTGAAATTTTCTTTCTCGTCTTCATAACAAGCAAAGGCTTCATCTTCATGGTTTTCTTCATCATAACTAGCATTTTCATGGCCATAAAACATTGAATCTATAGTCTAAATTATTTTATAGTCTTGTATTTCTTGATTGAACAAATGAACAATCTTTGGTAGCACTCTTAACTTCTATTTTTTTTCAATATCTTGGATCTTAACTCTCATTAAATGAATCTATTCAATGGTTTCTCTCACATATATTTATTTCCTTGAAGGAAAAATAGAGGGAGAGTCTATATATATTCCATTTCAAGAACCAAATCAATGTGGAGTAGTTAGGTGAGATATTTTTTCCTTGAGAGCCACTACTTTCCCACCACAAGCAATGAATAACTAGTAATGGGAATACAGACCCATTCCCAAGTGGATTTATCGGTAACTTCCTAAGATGCTATAAATCTCCAATAATGCAAGATGTTGGATCACATTGTCCACTAGATTTAGAAAACAAAAAACAAATGAATAGTAGAGTCGCCAACATATTTTTCATTATATCCTAAGGATAAACTCTGTCCCTACCAATGACACCAATTCCTAATGTCGATGTTGCTAAAAAATTGATTTTATGTTCCAAGAAGATATCTCTCCCAAAAAATGGCACCATTTCCTATGTTTCCCCAAGGTTTTTCCCCTCACTCTTGCTAGGGGTCTCAATACTGAGACATAGTGCGCAAAAGAACCTTTCTATTCCATTCTTGACCTTTTCCCTAGTTATAAGACCATACAAGGGTACCCTCAATTGTCCTCAATTTATTTTCTTAACCTGTCACACTAGAACAACCTTTTCTATGAATCTCCTAGTGGATTTATTGGAGAGATAGGATGGTACGTGGTGTTTCCTTCAAAATCTGTTTAAAAAAAAATAGAACAAGTTTTGATTTGTGTGTTTTTTAAAGTGACCAAGAAGCCAAACAACAAGGGGATTTAATAGGTTTCATCCATAGGAATAATATTCTAAACCATGGGAACCATGATCTAGTTCTACTTGAAAAATAACTTAGAGAAAATGTACAAATATATGTTAAGGAGGAGGTTGAAATACTTTCCTAACACATATTTATTAGACAAGAAATCAAATAAGAAAAACACACATAGGTCCATTCATTTATTAAACACCATGTGAGACAAAAAATTAAAGGAAAACCAACATAACTTGCTTGAGAGATATTACTTCACTAGTTGCAATGTGCCCCAGTCCTGATTACACAATTTGATTGACATATAGCTTAGAGAAAATGAACACATATATGTTGAGAAAGAGGTCTAACTACTTTCCTAACACATATTTATTAGATAGTAAACCAAATGGGCAAAGAAAACATAGACCCATTTGTTTATTCAACGCCATGTAAGACAACAAATGAATGGAAAACCAGTGTAACTTGCTTGATATTTATTATTTCACTAGTTCCAATGTGCCTTAGTACCAATTACAAAATAAACCCAATAGTTCATTTATAAAATAGTAGCTCCAGTGTTAGGAACTATAAAACCTCAAATCCGAAACAACCATTCATTTATACAATAAGTGCACTAGGGATTGGGATAGTAAAATTATGGTCCTTGGCCTCCTTGCATCCCTTTATAGTATCTATTTCTTAGGTAATACTTATAGAGAGAAAGAGGAAGAAAAAAGGGAAGTAGAAGGAGAATTTTACTTTCTACTATAAAAATAGTGATACTCTAAGTAGATTCAGTTTCCGATGGACTTTTTCCACTATGTCACACTTTCTTACTATTGATTTGAACCTCTTATGCACCTCCAAAGTAAATGAGAAAAATATGTCTCTTATAGCCTATCAAGAGATAAAATGAACCCAAAATTACATTGGGAAGGCATCTCTTGACAACCAACCAGAGAACTCCATTTTCCCGTTGCCTCTACTAATTGTTTCATTCTTAGTTAGGGATTAATTTTTTTGAAGGGTTTCTTCTCTTATTTAATCCTACAAAATTAGGGGCACATGTGCAAAGTCTAACAAAAAAAAATTATTCATTGTGTTTGGTCATTTTTTCCCCCTTCTCGCACTACTTCTTCTTTCAGTTTGGAAAGGTGAACCTGCTTGAGATGAACCTATTGTTGCGGGTCGTTCAGAATACACTAGTTGACCAAGTGGCACTTGAGAAAGAGGGGGAATCCAATGAGGTGAACCTATTTGTGGATATTTCTTCGAATACTCATCTGCAATGTTGGGTAGTCATCCTTCTCGGTATTGAGGGGGGGTAGGGAGCACACCATGATGGTTTGTGGGCCATGGAAGTAAGATCCTAATCAAATATAGGTCATTTTTGGCATGTTTCAATAAATAAAATCCCAAACAGGCCCTGCTCTGTGATGCAATATCGATCATTGATCACTTACGAGTGAATAAAATGCTGGTCATTCACGATATGTTTCACACATGTAAGTTCTCGATGGAATACCAATTGTATATCCCAAAGAACCTCCCCTCCATGATGGAGTGTATACCTTTGATCTAAATTGGGTAGAGTGGATCCTCTTGTACTAAAAATAACAGTGTTCACTGATTGTTTCTTTTTCATCTTGCAAGGTGTTCCTTTCCATTCGATCTTTATTATGACAAACAATACTATACACTTCTTCGAAGTAGACATTCAATATTTATTACAATGGAGGACCACACACTTCTTTGAAGTATATATCCTTTATACCTATGAAAACCACTTTAGGCTTGGACAACATTTTGCATAGGCAATGAACATGGTTTAGAAAATCACCTTTCTCCCTCTGCAATTCATATGGTTGAGCCATGTGTTACCACCATTTTGGAATATGAAATCCTAACTCCCTATTCAAAACATGTATGTTCGACCTCCACAATCACTCTAGATCATTGATCATATGTTGATCTCTAAAACCACTACTGGATCTACTTGAGTAATTCAAAATGCTTGAAAGGAGGCCCCAATTGGAAAAGCGAGGTAAATTAGAATATCGGGCCAAAAAACAATTCGAAAGGGGAAACATATATACAAAATAGGCAAAATAATTCAACAAACAATGAGAAAGAGGATCGATCAATAGATCATGCCCAATTCGAAAATCAAGGAAAAAAATTCAAACATGGGAATAAATGAAGGAAAATAGGTTTTGATTCAAAGATCAACAATAAAACAAAAAATTTAACGAAAATAAAGTCTTGACAAAAAAATTAGGGCCAATCTAGAATTGAAAATAGAGTTCAAATGAGTAAAAAAAATGGTCCTGATTCCAAGATTGACTCTAACATTCGAAAAAAGAAATAAAATGATGCATGATTTGAAAATTGGGGATGTTTGAGGGATACAAATTCATAAAAAAATGGGTCCTTCAACAAAGGAAAATATTCTAAACATTTATAACAACTCAAATATATAGAGAAATTAGTGAATCCTAAAAACCTTTGAGTAATGGAAACTTCAAAGGTAAGGCTTGAATTTGAATTCAATTTTCCACAAAATATTTTGAGGTTTCAACAAGTTGACAACACAAACAACCTAGTTCCCAACCTAGCTTGGATGACATGTGTTGGAGAAATAATGTCCAATGTTAAGAAATGAAGGCCATGCTTGCTAATTTTTGGTACTAGGGTTCAAAGCACCTACATATAAGAGCCTTAGGAAATATTTTTTGTTAGAAACTATTGATGATATTAACCTTATACTTATTTAGTTTCATTCATCGTGCATATTGTTAGCACTAGAAGTCACCTCTGGATTGCAGCAGAGGTAAGCCCAGTACCCATCAGTTTGTATGCCACAATGAATAAATTTAAGGGTGGTCTAATGGATGCATACTCAAGATAATATCCCTTTAACTCAAAAAACTGGAATGGCATGTGCAGGAAAATGAGGTCTCGGTCTAAATTCAGCCAGTAATTTGAAATAAGGGTGAGTAGGGGGAAGAAATTGAGGAGAGTGAAGAGGTCTGCTATGGACATCTGGTCTTCCAACATCCTACAAAAGAAAAACTCAAAAGACAAGATCCTCTTGGTTCAAAGTTTTGAGGCACTGAATGAAATTATCACTGAACTGAGATCAAACATACACCGCAATTAGATAAAAATAAACTAACTAGATCATCCATGCCCAAGTCATTCAACGTTAGGAAAACACAAGACAGAGACTGAGTAAAACTAGTGGCGATGTCCCTGTGATCAAACCTACATCAAAAAAACATAACTACCCTCAAATGGATCCTCCATGCCCGAGTGTTCCAGCACCTTTGTTTACAGAGATATGAAAAGAAGCTGACGTTAATTAAACAAGAAGTATCAAATACAGATACATTACCAGAAAACCAGAGGATTTACTAAAACTTTACAATCGGGAGCTTAGCTCAACCATCGACCCTAAAAAAATATGAGAATGACTCCTATATACTCAGAGAAAACCCCAGAGACCTGCTTGAGACTTTGCATTGAAGGATTTATGTTTGCATGCTTCCTGGTATACTGCGCATGCAACTTCCTATCAGAAGCGAGTTCTGTCAGACGCAATCACATTTCAGAACAGACCTACAGATGCGCCGACTAGCTGACAGTCCTTCCCTGGGATTTTCATTTATGGTGGAAATGATGTTCAACCACCACCACCCAACCTCAATAACTGCTCCATCAGGGTTGGGGAAGGACCAAGCTAATTTTGTACCTATAGGACGTGGCGGCCTCAGTACTACGTCGTCTAAGTCTGAGTTGGATGCTTGCGGGGAAGCCTGACAACAGATGTGGTTGTTGACAAAGAGATGGCACTCTCGTCATGGAATATCGGATGGGAGATGGCCAGGTGGTTGACCGTGAATGGGGAAGAGAAGACTGAAGATAGTGTGGGGGGCACATAAGAAAGAGTTGAGGTGTAAGAGGACATAGGTGATGTGGAGCGAGGCGACACGGGTGGCGAGAGATGAGAAGGGGAGATGTGGCAGGTGGGACGGTGAGTGGAGGACATGTGTGAGGGAGAGAAAGTCATAGGGGAGCGGGGGGATGTGACGGACATAGGAGAGAGATGGAGTGGGGGACAGTTGTTGATGGGGCAAACAACCACATGTCGACCTGGGATAGGGCGCTATATGCACATGCACATATCGGGGCTGCAAAAAGCGGTTTGATTCTTCCCCTCTTTTGGGCCCAATGTGTGTCTCTGGATGACACATAGTGCCTTTACAAAACCACGGTTTCTTCCCCAGCCTGCCCTACATTTTTTTATCGATCGCGCATGTTGAGGCACTGATATGGACATCGACCATCAATCTGGAGTGCCTAGATCTCAGCCACCCAGATTTGCGCGTGCCTTATCACTCCACGCCAAAAGGTCACATCATTCGTCCGACTTCGAATAGAAGTTGGTTTGTGGTTTTTTTTTCATTTTCTCCATTCTTATGCCAAAACACCACTTCCTAAGGAAAACACCCCCGATTAGAAATATGTGTTAATATTAGGCTCCATGGGGGATAGAGTCCTCTCTGCGAGGCTCTAAGAAATCTTCTGCAACTTAAGTGCCTTACTGTTGGGTTGGAGTCTCCTACTAGAAAACAAAATAAATAAAACAGAATGGTATTTACAGTGGTGGGACGCTGACTGTGGCTTCAAACAAAAAATATTTTCAAGAAGTGCCCATTTATAGGGCCACCAAAAAATTTGTTTCCCTCCAAGCTCTGCAACCTGTAGGTTTTGTTTGGAAATGCTTCAGAAATCTTGAAGGGACCGATCCAAAGGGAATCAAATTTTCCATGTTTGGCTTTATCCTGTCTGGGCGCATCCCATTTAAGCACTAGATCTCCCAACTGGAAATCCTCCTTTATCGCCTTTCTGTCAAAGGCTTGCTTGATCTTCTGTTGATGTTCATGTGCTTTGTCTAGTACCTACTCTCTAGTCTACTGGACTTCTACCAACTATTGCACTCTCCTGATCATATCATCGGGCTCTCCTTGATAATCCTGAAAAGAAATTTGCCACAAGCAGGGCAAGTTGAGAAGGGAAAATGGCCTCAACCCCATAGATAAGCTGGAAAGGGGAGAGGCCCAGGGACCTCTTTGTTGTCACTCGATCAACCCATAGAGAAAATTTGACCTTCGAATCCCATGCTTTCTTGTTGTCCTCTAACGGTCTTTTGATGATCTTTATCAGGATTTTGTTAGAGGACTCTGCTAATCCATTTCCTTGAGGGCAGTAGGGGGTAGAGTGGATTAATGAAATCCTGAACTGCTCATGGAATTTGATAAATGGATTAGACTTGAAGGATGCATCATTATCAGGTATGATTCTGTTCGGACAACCAAGCCTTGCCATAATATCTCTGAGGAAACCAATGATCACTTTGTGAAAAGCACTCCTTGTGGGAATAACTTCTATCCATTTGGTGAAATAGTCTGTTGCATTTAAGATCCACCTGTGTTGACCGCTTGAAGAAGGATACATTTCCCCAATGAAGTCAAGACCCCACTGCTGAAAAGGTCCTAAAGCCACTAAGGGATTCAATGGCAGAGATTTGAGTTGTTGCTTCCTAGAAAATATCTGAAATTTGATGCAAGCTCTGACTTTTGTACAGAAATTTGTGAACAGAGTAGACCAGAAGTACCCATCCCTGAGAATTTTATAGTTCGTGTTCCTCTAGAAATGATGTCCCCCACACAGGTTGTCATGAAATTCAAGCATAATTTTTTGGGTCTCCTAGGGGTCTAGACATCTCATAAGCACACCCAGAGGGTCCTTCCAATACAAGATCTGATCAATAAGGAAATACTTGATTGCTTTGAACTTAAAATATCTTTCCTTGCTTCTTCCCACACCATCAGGCGGTCTTAATACTTGTAGAAAATAAATAATGTCCTTATACTAGGTGCATTCTGCCAATGGAGAGCCATCCCGAGGATTGTTATCAGGAAACTCAGCCTGTTGATCTTCTGAGCAAGTGTTGATGAAGTTCACCCTCAAAGCTTTACAATTAGATTCAACCAACAGTTTGGCTAAACCTTAGCCTTTAACTAGCTTGGTGGGTTTTTATTTCCAGATCAATTTCAAGGATTTTGGAAATCCACTTGCTCCTTCTTCCATCTATGTTAGGTTGAATAAGAATGTCCTTCACAGTAGCTGAAGGGACATATGCAATAACCTTTGAATGCAGGAATTAAACTTTGAAAGATTTGAGATCTTTCACCAAGGCATTGGCCTGTTTCTCCATGATGTCATATTTCACCTCTGTATCTCATAGTTCTCTGCTGAAAAATGAAATAGGCTGCTCCAGCCCTTCAACGTTTTTCTGCAATAAAACAGTTGCCACTGTATCAAAAGAAGCAAAATAAAAAATTATAAAATCCTTGGAATAATTAGGACTGATAAGCACAGGTGCCTCAGTCAACTCCTTCTTGATTTGATTGAAGGATTCTCTAGACTCAGTAGTCCATTTTACTTAATTTCCCTTTCTAAGCATGGCTATGATATGCTTCACCAATTCAGCGAAATTTGAAACAAACCTTCTTAGAAAATTATTTTTTCCCAGGAAGGACTAAATCTCTTCCCTGGATCTAGGAAGTGATAAGGTTTGTATAGCCTCCACCCTGCTTGAATTGATTCTTACTCCCTCAACAGATACTATATGCCCCAGTAATTGTCCCTCCTTCATGGAAAACAAATATTTCTTACGATTTAGGGAAAGACCAAACCTTCTGCATTTCAGGAATACCTTTCTTAGATGGCATCGATGTTCTTTATCATATCTGGAGAAGACTATTATGTCATCCATATAGATGACCACAAATTTATCATTTTCCCCAATGAATTCTATGTCCATGGCTCGCTGAAAGGTTGCTCCTGTGTTCATTAACCCAAAGGGCATTTTGGAATACATGAATGCACCCAAGGAGTGGTGAAGGCTATATTTTCTTTGTCTTCAGGCAGGACAGAGATCTGATTGTAGCCAGAAAAACCGTCAATCTTGGAAATCCTAGATGCACCTGTTACCCTCTGCAATATGTGTTTCATATTTGGCAGTGGGTAATTATCCTTATTTGATCTCCTGTTCAGGTTTCTGAAATCGACACACGGTCTAATTTCTCCATTCTTTTTTATTACTGGGACAAGGTTGGCTACCCATTCAAAATATCTCAGGGGAACAATGATTTGGGCATCCAACAACTTCTTCACCTCCCTTTCCATAATAGGAAACAACATAGGATTTATCTGTCTTAATTTCTGCCTAAATGGTTTGGCTTATTCCTTTAGTGGGATCTTGTGTTCAATGACACTGGTGTCATATGCGTTGAGGTCTTCATAGGTCCATACAAACACATCAGCAAATTCCTTTAATAGCTCAACATACTCGTCCTTCTTCTCCCTTGACAGGCTGCTTGAAAACTTGACAAAGTTTGGATCCTCCTCTGTACCTATATTGCACTCAGCTATGTCAACATTCTCATTTGAGACTTTACCCTTCACTGCCACATCATTTATGTCAAATAGTCTTTCCAAAGGAACTGGTCCCTTTGGGATGTGATTGTTGGGTAGTTGGACAATGTGATGATCGACAATTTTGTTTAGTAAAACATCAGCATGAGGATCTATGTCAGAATCAAGATCTTGATCGATGTGTAATGTAGAAAACTCATCCACAGTTTCCAGGAATCTTTTGATTTCAAGATCACCCTCAAACACCTTCCAATGCTTGACATTGTCAAGTATAGAGGGCTTGTACTTTACTTATATATCATACCCGAGCTTCGGTGGCAGAGAAATTCTGAAATTTCTTGTTGAGACAGCCAAAGAATCAACCATGACATTTTCTTCTCTGGGGATAAATGAAATGTTAAATGCTGAGAAAAAACTGTCAATGAGGTACCATGCTTCATTTCTGCAACTTCTGAGCCAAGGGTGTTTGGCCTTATAAGTGTTTCTGATCTTCTGGATAATCAACTCAGCATATCCAAACACTGATATCTCTTCAATTCCCATGTCCTTTGCAACCCTCAAACCCAGAACAAGGGCTTCATATTCTGCCACATTATTGGTAGTTTCAAATTCTAACTTGTAGGAGAGAGATATAGTTTCCTGACCAGGGAAAACAAGGACTACTCTAGCACCAACACCTTCTCTAGAAGAATCTCCATCAAAGAACATTTTCCAAATAGAGGAAACCAGAGGAGAATCCCCACATAGAGTAATGGATTTTTTGATCTCAAGAGGGGACTTAGGGGCATCACTGAGTTGTAATAAGATGGATCCAAAATCAGTATCCATGGCAAAGATAGGATGATTGGTGGGGTTTGCTTCATCATTGATAATGTAGGCCAAATGAGCTTCTCTATACAGTCTTCTATCCTCCCCTCCAAAGACTGGAATGGTAGCATATGTGAGGTCCATCTTCAAGGTTCCTCCAAGTCTTTTTATCCAATATCTTGACAAGATCATGCCAAAATTGGGAGGAACATATGCTACCACAATGTCCATGACCACACTTTTCATGGGTAGCTGAAACAAGGTCACCACCAAATCTTTAATGACCCCAGGACATTGGACCCTTCTCGAATCAAAAGAATACAAATCATGATAATCTTTAGTGATTTCTAATCTGAGTTCTTCCATGACAGTTTTGGGCATGAGATTATGATATGCCCTTGAGTCCATAAAGAAGTTATGCAGCACCTTATCATGTATGTTCAGGGATGTATAGAAGGGAGGGGATGAATAATATCTATCTTCTACCATAGGACCTAGGATGATTGTTGGCTTCTCGTCTTGGAGATTTACTGAGTCCATGGAATGGAAAGATGGCTCAGACTGCAACAGTTTAGAGAGGGACCTTTTAAAATCCTCGTGCTTGACCAACTCTGAAAGGGGTACAAGGATTCTAATTTTTTGAATTTCATGCTCTAAGCTAAAGGAGGAAGGGGGTTTCAGAATTTCTCTCACTTCTAGGATAGGGCCTTTAGCTAGTGTCGAGGGATTCTGAGCTTTCTTTTCTTTGTTGTTGTTGTTTGCTGCATATTTGGCAGGATTATCTTCTCTAGAAGGCTGCTTAGGGATGTCAAAATTCTCTTCTTTCTTATTTGACCCAAGGTTATATTTATGGGGACTGCTATTGGCCTTCTCCCCCTTACTCAACTCATTTATTTGGTTGTCCATGAGGGACTCCTCGTATGCAGATTGATTCAAATGGGTAAATGGGGAGGTGTCTCCAAGGCAGTGGATTTCAGGATTAAGCTCTTCTTCCTCCACTTCCTCATCAACCACGAGGTTATTTTGGAGAGGGGTTTTGATTTTCTGATCATCCCTATCTCTGTTCCTCTGTTCCCTTTGCATCATCTGAGGGGAATTCTTAATATGCCTCCTGAAGTTGCCTATGCTTTCAACATTTTGGGCACTTTTATAACCTTGCTACCCCTCAAATTTCATCTTCTCCATTTCTGCAGACAGTGATTTCACCATCTTGGTTAATTCATCCACTTGAGGGTGTGATGTAGAAGACCCAAAGGTTGAGGCTTCGGATCTCCCTCTTCCTCTGTCTTTGTCAGCTTTTTCCCTAAGTCTGTCAACTGCCAATACATTGGATTCCACCTCCAGGGCTGCATCTTGCATATGGGCTAGGGAAGTAGCTCTTCTCTCTCTCAACAAGAGGCAAAAATCAGGGTCAAAAGCACTATAATAAGTGATTTTGGCAGAGGCCTCCGTGGGCTTTATCTTAGTGGGGATCTTATTGTACATTTTGTTGAATATTTTGGAGAAGTCAGAGACAAATTTTCCCTCCTTTCTCTTTAGGGACCCAAACTCCGTGAAATAATACATAAAATCTTTTTTATCCCCCCATTGCCTCAAGATCGATCCCAGTAATGGATCCAGGGGTCAATCCTCTAAACCATTTCCTAGCCTCACCATCAAGGCTCTGGACAAAGACTCTCATCTAGACATCCTCATTTTCAATATTCAGATTGTCTGCATAATTGTAAAAGGAAACAAGGTGTTCTTCAGCAATTATGTCTTCTTCTCCAGTGAACTTAGGCATATATTTCAGGTAATCTACAATAAGGAGAGCGTTCATGGGCTGAGGTAAGACTAAGGGGGCATATATAGCAGCCACTATGGCATCCATTCTGTTTCTAGGGGTATTGGCACATGCCATATGGATAATAGGTGGAGGAGAATTAGGAGGGGATGGAGTTCGAACAGGAGAAACTGGAAATGAGCCTCTTGGAGGAAAGCGAAACAACAGAGGATTCAGAGAAAAGGATTCAGGGCTTGAGGGAACAAAGGTTTCCCTTTCTATAGTAGAAGCAACAACAATAGGAGGAGGTGTGGTAAAGCCTGGGGTAGAAAAATCTTCTGAGGTCCTGGGTCTAGACCAAGGTATAATTTCAGGGGAAATAGGAGTGACGAAGCTTTCTCCTTCCAATCCAAAACCAGGAGGAAAAAACTCAATAGGAACACTCCCAAAGTTTAAACTTCGAGAAACTCCAACATAAGGTACAATAGGAAAATGAGAAGCAGATATCATAGTTTCTATAGGAGGACAGAGAAAATCATCAGAAATACATGGTTCAACAGTAGAAGTACCTTCTAGAAGGGCCTTTCCCTTTCTGACAATTTTCTCTGGGTCAGCTTCAGGTGTTGTTAAAGGTAGTTGTGGAGTAGACCTCGTGTGTCTGCCTCTGGAAGCCACAACTGAAACAATGGAGTCGCTAGTGGATTCGCCAAGTGTACAGTTTCAATCTTTGATGTACTAAGTTCTGATGAACCTTCATAACCAGTAAACTTTGTCGTTCAATCCCAGGGAAAATCTTCAATTCGTCCCCGACAACGATGCCATAAATGTTATCACTAGAATTCACCTCTAGATTGCAACAGATTTAAGCCCAGTACCCATCAGTTTGTATGTCACAATGAATAAATTTAAGGGTGGTATAATGGATGAAGACTCAGGATAATATCACTTTAACTCAGAAAACTGGAATGGCATGCGCAGGAAAATGAGGTCTCAATCTAACTTCAGTCAATAAATTGCAATAAGGGTGAGTATGGGGAAGAAATTGAGGAGAGTGAAGAGGTCTGCTATGGACATCCAGTCTTCCAGCAGCCCACAGAAGAAAAACTCAGAAGACAAGATCCTCTTGGTTCAAATTTTTGAGGCACTGAATGAAATTATCACTGAACTAAGATCAAACATACATCACAATTCAATAACAATAACCCAACTAGATCATCCATGCCCGAGTCATTTAGCGTTGGGAAAACACAAGATAGAGACTAAGTAAAATTGGTAGCAATGTCCTTGTGATCAAGCCTACATCACAAAAACATAACTACCCTTGACTGGATCCTCCATGCCCGAGTTTTCCAACACAACTGTTTACATAGATATGAAAAGAAGTTGACTTTCATTAAACAAGAAATCTCAAATACGTATGCATAACCAGAAAACCAGAGGATTTACTAAAACTTTACAATCAGGAGCTTAACTCAACCATCGACCCTAACAAAATATGGGAACGACTCCTATATACTCATAGAAAACCCCAGAGACCTGCTCGAGACTTTGCATTGAAGGATTTACATCTGCATTCTTCCTAGAAGACTTCACATGCAGCTTCTTGTCAGAAGCGAGTTCTGTCAGACACAATCACATTTCAGAACGAACCTGCAGATGCGTCGACTAGATGACAGTCCTTCCCTGGGCTTTCCATTTATGGTGGAAATGATGTTCAACCGCCACCACCCAACCTCAATAACTGCTCCATCGGGATCGAGGAAGGCCCATGTCAATTCTACACCTATAGGACGTGGCAGCCTCAGTACTACGCCATATGAGTCTGAGTTGGATGCTTGTGGGGAAGCCTGATAGTGGACGTGGCTGCTGATAAAGAGATGGTGCTCTAGTCATGGAATATCGGATGGGAGATGGCGCTCTAGTCATGGAATATCGGATGGGAGATGGCTAGGTGGTAGAACATGAATGGGGAAGAGAATACTGAATATAGCGTGGGGCCCACACAAGTAAGAGATGAGGTGTAAGAGGATGTAGGTGATGTGGAGCGAGGTGACACAGGTGGCGAGAGATGAGAAGAGGAGATGCAACAGGTGGGATGGTGAGTGGAGGACAGGTGTGAGGGAGAGAAATTTATAGGGGAGCGGGGGGATGTGATGGACAGAGGAGAGAGATAGAGTGGGGGACAACTTTTGACGGGGCAGATGAACACATGTCAACCTGGGATAGGGCGCTATATGCACATGTGCATATCGGGGCCGCGAAAAGAGGTTTGATTCCTCCCTACTTTTGGGCCCGATGTGTGTCTCTGGATGACATGTAGCGCCTTTACAAAACCATGGTTTCTTCCCCGACCCGCCCTACATTTTGTATCGACCACGCATGTTGAGGCACCAATATGGCCATCGACTGTCGATCTGGAGCGCCCAGATCTTAGTCACCTATATTTTAGCGTGCCTTATCACTCCGCACCAAAAGGTCACATTGTTCGTTCGACTTAGGATAGAAGCCAGATTGTGGGTTTTTGTCCATTTTCTCAATTCTTATGCCAAAACACCACTTCCTAAGGAAAACACCCCCGATCAACAATATGTGTTAACACATATAATCAAGATGCACCATCATGAGTGATGGATGGATAGATATGAGGAATAGAATTATAATAAATTTCCTCATATATAATCTAAAGGGCATATCATTTCTCAAATCAATAGGTACCTTCAAAAACGTTAAGTGTTCCCAATTGATTTGTGAAATGATGGAGGAAGTTGCTCAATATGTGGGAGAATAAAATGTTGGACAAATTGCTATGATAATGCAACTAGTATAAGGTTGTTGGTAGACATTCTGAGCTTAGGAACACCTCCATATTATGGACCACTTATGCTACATATTGCATAGATTTAATGCTCAAGGATGTTGGTAAAATTGTTTGGATATGAGAGGCTATGGATAAGGAAAAATCCATAACCAAATACATTTACAATCAATAAATTTTCTTAGCACCTTGAAAATATATACTAGAGGTAAGGAACTTGTTTTCCCTGCAATGACTAGATTTGCAACAAATTTCATCTCCTCACAATCACTCATTAACCAAAAGACAAATCTCAAGAGGATGTATTTGGGACCTAAGTGGATGGGATCTAAACATGGAAAATCCCTTGAAGGCATTGGAATTGTTTCTCTTTTTCTTAATCCTGGTTTTTGGAAAGATGTCGAAGAGATTATGGTTTCCACTGAGTCACTTGTCAAAGCGCTCAAGTACTTAAAGATTTTCAATGTTAAACCTCAAAGTGAAATTTCATTTCATTTTCAAATTTCATTGATATCAAAATTCTAATGTTTAGCGACTGACTTTGAACTTTCAATATGGTTGATGGTGATAAACACGCTATGGATTACATTCACGAGGAAATGGATTTCACCAAGGAGGCCATTAAAACAAGATATTGAGATGAGGCCACCAAGTATAAGCTTATTTGGGATATTGATAAATATTTAGAAAGGAAGTTGCATTCCCCCTTACATGTAGTTGGGTACCTTTTAAGCCCAACATGTTTTTATGATAAGACCAATTTTAATGAGGATGCATAGTTTGTTAGAGGGTTGATGATGTGCATTGAAAGGTGCTTCCTTGATCAAGAAATCTAAATATACACCTGTTATAACCCTATATTTCATAGGATCAACTAATGACTGGAAATTTCTACTTTTGTTGTATTGTTTTTGGTTGTAAATAATATTTCCTTCTGCAAATGATTTACAAAAGAAAAGAAAAAAGAATAAAAGACAAAACAAAAGAAAAAGAAAAAGAAAAAAAAAAAAAAGAATAAAAGAGGGCATAAAAGAAAAATAATAAGGCCCCATGCAAAAAAAATGGCTTGATCCATACAGTCTAACCATGGTCAAGTATTTTTAAATTTATGCTGATAGGATTAGTGAATAAATCTTGGCTAAACTGTTTAATCTTAGCCAAGTAGATAGGCTAGTTAGTGAATAAAAATTTGATCAAACTGTCTAAACTTGATCAAATGGCCCCATGGTAGAGTAATTTTTAGCCCAACAATCTAATCTGGGCCAAATGTGTTAGGTAAATAGATTAGGACATAGGTTAGATGATTTTCTTTAAATAAAACAAGCATGAAGTTGGTTGAGATTCTTTGTTTTTATCATTAGAAAGGTTTTGTTCTAACTCCTTGGTGGAAAAATGAAAAGAAGCAGTGCAAAAAACCCACAAAATGGCTCTATCCTAAGTTTTATGCATGGTAATGTGATTCATGCCCTGTGATTAAACGGTGCACCTAGATCAACAACTGAGCACACGACGCTCATATCTATGACCTACAGGTAATATCGAACCCCCCCCCGACCGTTCTACCTTTAACCGGGGGGAGAGGGGGGGGGGTCTGAGTTGGTGGTTTTCCCCGGCGGGCCCCATCCTAACGTGGTGCATTTATGTTAACTCGGACCCCCCTTTCTCTAAACCAATTACCGCCAACCCCCCCTCCAAGTAAACCGCCATACCAACTTCCCATACCATCGCTGCCTTATGACATCATACTCCATTATCGTTGTTTATGAGTCATGGGGCATTATTCCACCAGCGTACCTTTTCCCCAATCACCCGTCACACGTCACATCCCATTCACTCATTCTCCACTCCCTATCCTCCACGTCACCCTCATGAAACCGTCACCTATCCGTTACCCTCCACCTCATCCCTAAGATGTCCGTTGGCCAATCAATACAGCCAAACATATCCATTAAACCTGCTAACTTGTCCCTCGCACCCCAACGGATACTCATTCGTCCAAATAATTATGTTCTTTGTCGCTTCTTCACCATCCACGATCCAGACACCTCTGAAACCATTATTCTCTTTTCTTTTTTCGTCTACAACCTCCATTAATTCCTGAAATCTACAGTCAACATCATTTCTTTTTCAAATTTTGCAAGTATCAGTCTAAGGGATGGCCCCAAAGTCCAAACGTTAAGAAGTCAATGAAAATTGTTTCCTCCCGCCTCCTGTTGACCTCAATCGGACCCTTCTGGCCGACAAATATTACTTGATTTCAGAGCCCAAATGTAAATTTTATTTTGCTGAGTTACACTCATGGTTCAAAGACACCTTCTTAGACCAGAGTGACGAGATTGGACTCTGGGAGTCCAGTCTCCCACTGTATCTCTTTCCCCAAGTTCATCATTTTCCCAAGTTCGCACTCAAGTGCCAAGCACACTATCTTCCCAATCAGATAGTTATCATTTCATCGTCCGGAGAGACCTTGTTCACCATCACACATGAAGCCATTGACCAGATGATGAAAATACCCAAAGTTGAATCCGTTTCTCCTTTTACTATTGAGATCCTAACCAAAATGTATCAAAAGTTGTATTTTCCCCAAAGAACACATATTTTTGAGATTTTCGTCCCTGAGAGTACCCCATTACCCAAAGGAAATCCCCCGTATCAGTCATCGATTTTCTCAGTAAAAGGAAATCAAATTATTTCCTCTCTTTGCAGTCTACTTGGATACTATTTAGACGAGTGAGTAGATGAGCCAAACTTGGGTTATTTATCTATCTTCTCTATTGAGGAAAGGGCCACAATGCAGTTAGACTACAACAGATTTCTGGCCGAGAATATTCACGAACAACTTTTCAAGTTTCCCACAGAAGGAATGTTTCGGTATTCTTCAATATCGGCATACAAGTTCATATTTTTCCAAACAGACAAGTTCCTAATTTCCATGCAGAAGCTAGATTAGAATGGAAAAACACAACCAGTCATATCCTGGACGTCACTACTGAGAAAGAATTCACAAGTATTCACTTTTAATCAATTCATAGATCAGTTTTACCACCCAGTGGTAAGTATGCTTAGCGACAGACAAGAACCAAGGATAAACGAAGAGATCCAATGAATTCTACATCTCTCAAACCTCGCCAAGACTGAAGACTGGTACATGTACCAGAACCACACAGAGATTATAATTTATGGATGTGTGTTGGCCCCCTACAAATTGCCTAGATATTTTCCCGTGTGGATATTCGCCTTGGAAAATATTAGGCAAATGATTAAATCAGATGATATTCATTTTGTAGACTTCAAGAAGAAACGACAATTAAGGATCAAGGGACAGATAGGATCTTTCATCTGTAATAGTCGAGTCGCAGGGGCAATGGCCAATAAACTTTTGAAGGAGATGAATTTCAACATCAGTTTTCCGTGGCACTATGATCCTTGTGTCATCATCGTAGAAACCAGGCTAAAGAATAAAATATCTCCATATGCTCATGTTCCCAAACCTGAAATTGAGAAGTTCATGAACCAGATGGAGTGGGAAATGAACACTTTGGAAGAATTAGAACAACAGCCTCCTTCATCCAGTGTTTCACAAACCACTACTCCATAGGAACCGGTAGAGAAGAGGCCTAGAAAGGAAGTCTCCCTTGCAGCTACTGAAGTCTCAACAGAAGATTTATGGGTTTACAGGAAAAAGCCAAAGACTAGTCATACCCCTGACAGGTCTAGGGGAGAAGAGACCCAATATACCATAGTATTCGAGGGGGAACATCCACCATTTTTCTCAAGCAGTCAATAAATGATGTCTACTTCTTCATATAAGAAGAAGATTGACACTACCTTGACTACCAAGCCCTCACAAGGACCTGCAAGACTAAGTATTTTTGAGAAATACAATCTAATTAAGAAAAAGAATGAGATGCTTACCAGCAACACCTATGCTCAATTCTGGAAACAAACATCAACAACACAACATAGAATGATCTCCGCCTTTGATACAAATAAAGGGAGGATGCATATGGCCTTCTTATAGGCACAGGTGCCTCAACCAAAGAAAATTTCTGATTACAAAAGGTCAACTTTCGAGTTTTTTGTTGTAGAGGTACATCCAGCTGACCAGATGGACTTGCACAGACAGACTAGAGAAATGATTTTCTCAACATTGGCAAACACTTCCACAACTGCTACAAAGTTGCAGGTTTCTCTGAACAATGTTCAGAATCAACTAAAGTTGGAGAAAGTGTCATCTTTTTCAAAGGACAACATGATCAAATCTTTAGAATAACTCGTACTTAAAATTGGGTACGACCCCTCTAATGTGAAAGTAGTTGAAGAAATACTAAGGAAAAAGAATGCTGACATAGCATCCTTGAGGAAACAATTAAAACTTCCATCTACTGAAGACTCACATGCCAAAGAGATAGCCGAGTCAGAAGGCCAAAAAGAAGAAATGTTAAAGTTAATCATGGAACAGAATGCACATATCAAGGAGATGGAAGCAACGCTGGAAAGATTAGTAAAGGAAAAGGAACAGATAGTGCCCATGGAGGTCATTCCACTAAGTGCAGTTCCCCTCACAGGATTTATCACAATGACAACATCAACAACTACCACATCAAAACTTCCATCAGCTACCCCAGTGATAGTTCTAGAAACATCTGAAACTATAGCAAATTCAATGGAGGAGATGACCATACAAGGAGCAGAAATCAAAAGACTAAAACAAGGGATAGAGAATATCTAGAAGCTTAAATCCTCATTCTAGGCCAGCTACAACATTGAGAGGCACACATCAGAAAAACTTAAGCAGTAACTACAACAGTTGCAAAAGAAAACAGTTTTGGGAAAAACACTAGCAGAAGCCAAGGAGAACATTTGGATGGATATCTGAAAATTCATGACAGAAATCTGTCCACTTGTGAATATCATGTTTGAACAACATGAATTGGTGTTGAGGAGCAGGAAGGCCATTGACATGACAAAGGGAGAGCTAGGAGATATGCCCACAGAAGCAAATGAAATCATCAGGTTTCTAAATTTGAAGACTAAGGAGGAGCTGGAAATCCTAGAAATTGAGGATAGGACAAAGACTGTCCTCGAGGTTAAGA
Source organism: Picea engelmannii (assembly GCA_009831015.1). Classification (NCBI taxonomy): domain Eukaryota; kingdom Viridiplantae; phylum Streptophyta; class Pinopsida; order Pinales; family Pinaceae; genus Picea; species Picea engelmannii. The sequence goes on from WSFP011283206.1 coordinate 22,616, forward strand.
AAGTTCTGACCAAGAGAGGGCTAATGTTACAATTGGAGGAGAGATCCCAGAACATGGATAGAGGAGTTCAAATATTCTTCAACAAGATTGAATATTTGCAAAAGAAAGGTATTCCCAGTTTATTGGTTCTAAATGACAAGTTGATGACTCTTTCTGACTATAAGCAAAGGATCACCATGGTGTCAAAGGATAGCTCTAAGTTTTCAGGAATACAGGGTAGCATAACAGGCAAAGCATTTTTAGAGACCCTGCAGTTGGACCTCAGTATCAAACATGAAATAAATTTTATTTTCATCACCAAGCCAACTTTCGCCAAATATACAGAGATGGATGAAGTCTACCGAAGGTTACTAAAAGTCACCATTCCCAGTCAAAAGAGATGGGAGGATCTATGCACTCTGATTGAGTAGGTTATGAGGTGTACAATCCAAGTCAGCATGAAGAGCAGTTAAAGTCAATTTGATGACTCGCCAACAACCTTCCCCAAAATCAACACAAAAAATCCGACAGATCATTAGCAGTTCCTACAATTTTTTATTTTGTTATCTAGTTAGTTAGCTTTGGATTTTACCACATCCTGATCATTAATGACATGATCCATTGTAATATTTTATATATATACTTCAAACTTTGAAGTATTGAGGGTTGATCTTTACGCCCAAGCAAGTTGTAAACTATAATATTTTGAATAGATCTACCAGTAATAAAAGGGACGATTCACATGATTCCTGTGTGTTAACTGTTGGTGATGTCTATTCCTCTTCGTTGAATGGTTATCTGTCTTCGTTATCATTTATGTTTTCTATATATGATAATTTAAAAGAAGTTAAAGTTGCATAATTTATCTTCGTGTACTCTGTTTCTGGATTTTAAAGATATAAGTGTTTGTCTTTTGATGTTATGGTAAAGAAATTCTTGAATGTTTCTTTATTTTAATTGATTATCTCATATTTTATGCTATCCATCTTTTTAATTCTAAAGGATCCAACATTTTGCATTATCCTGCCCTGTAAAGCAACCTTATAAAACCTGTTCTTTGATCTCAAACCTTAACACAGACCCCATAGACCAATGGATGCGTAAGAAATATTTCAGCCATTTTTATAAAACAAACAACATAATCCTATTTATTTAATTAGTCTAATATCTGAAACCTGAAACATATATAAATCTTATAGAGAGATCCCTCTCTAAAGTTGGCAGGGCTAGAAGCCTAGATACCAGTTTCAAAGTGGTTAGATAAAGTTACCTCGGACAAATTTATTTTACCTCCTTACAATGTCTGGGAATTTACAGAGAACTAACATAGTGGCAACCATATTGGGGACTGAACAAACTTCACATCTTATGATTCTTTCCCCCTCTCTAAATAGAACCTTATTTCTGAACAAATCATAAAATCTTACCTATAAAGAGATAATGTTCAGAGGTTGTTAAGTTTGTATATATTAGTTTAGGTTCCTTAAAATTTAAAATTATGTCTCCTAAAAAAGTTTACACCAGATCTCACTTAGACCCAGAACCTGCAACAACAGTTGAAGATCCAGAAAGGTTACTCAGAAAGAAAAACACTGTAGAAGATTTTGGGAGTCATAGTCCTCCTCTTAGGTCCACTTCTCTCCCATAGAAACTTGTCGCTATCCAGGATCTTGAGTTTGACATATCCTTTGAACAAAGCCTTTTTAGAACTAAATCTGACATGTTTGCAAGTGAAACAGTTTTAGATCAAACTATCCTGCAACCCAGAACCCCTGAAATACTTTCACCCAGAGCAGATCCTAATTACCGTTTTTTCCAAGAGTTCGATAAGTTGGAAAATATGGTAGAAAACCTTGATCAAGCTTTATACTAGACTCACCTCCAACAGACAGTTGAACTTTCTTCCCTAACTATTGCTACAGCTTCTGTCAAACGTCAAATAGCTCGATCCATCCCTCCCAACCCTTCATCCTCTACATATTCTGTCACTTCCCCTCCTATCACACAAGTTGTTGTACAACCTCCTCCACTAGTCATGGCAGCCAAATATGCTCCTTTGGAGTTGGCCGCTCCTTTGCATGCTATGCCCCGGGATTATCAAACCAGGCTCCCCTAGTTTGGTGGTACCAAACCTCTTAATGCACAACAACATGTTGACAAAATGAATGATTATTTTGACTTGCAGGAAGTCGATGAGGTAGACGTCCAAATGAGACTCTTTGCGCAGAGTCTAATAGGAGAAGTCAAAAAATGGTTCAAATATTTACGTCCTGCTTCCATAGTGGACATTGCGGCTTTCCAAAGAAGATTCCTTCATAGATGGGGGGTAAAGAAAAATCCTCTCCAAATTTTATCAGAATACGAGAACATCAAGAGAAATCAACAGGAAATGGTGCAGGATTACTGCATTCGGTTCAACAATATTTATAACGCCATCTCAGCTGACATCAAGCCTCCTCAAGGCTTAGCATTAATAAAATTTCCTGATGGATTCGACGTTGATATGTCATACCAATTGAGGGAAAGGAACTTCTTCACCTTGGAAGACATGCAGAAGTGTACAGTGAGCCTCGAAGAAAATTTGTTAGCCAGAAGAGCCAGATAGAGAACAGAAAGAAGGGTTACAATCAAATAAGAGACTTCCACTTCTTCATCAAATGATAAACTAGATTCCATAGTCGGAACTATGGAGAGAATGATGGAAAGGCTAACCATCGATGACAGGAACCCACCCAAGGAAAATCAGCCAACCCCTCAAATCAAAAATCCAAATTTCAGAAGGAATCCTCCTCAAATCAGACAGAGGGAACCCAGAGACCAAAGGGACCAAAGAGGGCCTGATCAACAGATTAGACCATTGCTCCAAGAGAATTACGCTGACGAGGTGGAAGAGATAATTGAAGATTTGGATGATGTTCATATTAACCTTATGGGTGTTCATGACAATGATTCCATTTTCCTTTCTCAGGAAGAACAAGAGTTTTTCCTTCTGTCTCAACAGAGGTAAGTGAGGAAGAAGAGGAAACATAACAACAGGCCTTTGAGAATGTTATCATGGAGGTTCACAGACAATATAACTTGAGAAGCAAGAAGACTAATGATAATACTCCAAAGAAGGCTGATGAAACAAAGAATCCTACTGAAACGAAGAAAACAACTGAGGACAAGAAAACCTGAGACACTTCTCTCAAGAAAGTCCCTGAGAAGAATAATGTTGAATATCCTGCAAAAAGAAACCCTGAAATTTTGCAAAGATCAAATCAGACTGAGGTCACATCAACTAGTCAGCCAAGTACTTCTACCCAAAGAACTATGATAGACAAACCAAAAGTGAAGGGCCTAAGCAAAGCTTCCACTACTTTTAGCCTTGAAGGCGAACTAGCCAAATTGAAGATTCATATTCCCCTATCTGAGATAATGAGCAAAAACGCTTACAGGTCGCAGGTGATTAAAGTGTTAAGCATCGAACCAGAGATAGGTATGAAGGAATTAAATATCAGATCAACAACTCACTCAGACATGGTGAATCTTACTGATGACCAACATGATTTGTTGTTCGGCCCTGAAGTTGATGGTCAAACTGATAATGGTGTTGTCCCTCCTTTCTACATCAGTCTAAATATCCATGAATTGATCTTACACAACGCTATGCTTGATTCAGGAGCCTCACACAATCTGATTCCCAAATCCGTGATGGAGAAGTTGGGGCTTGAGGTCACCAGACCCTACAAGGACCTACATTCTTTCAACTCTAGCAAGGTCAGATGTATAGGGCTGATTAAATATTTATGTATCACCTTGGTTCATATCCTAGCGAAAAGCATGGTGATGGATGTTGTGGTTGCAGAAATCCCCCCGAAATATGGTATGTTGTTATCCATATCCTGGGGAGCCAAGTTGAAAGGCACTATGTAGCTAGATATGTCTTATGCCACTGTCCCGGTATTTGGAAAACAGAGAAGACTGTACAGGGAGACTCTGATGAAGTATATGGTCAGTAGTCAGGAAAAGCCACACAAATACCCATTATATTCTGCACACTCTGATCTGGATTCTTTCATTTTGTACAACAATGGGGACTTGGAAAGACAGATTGCTTAGTTGCAAGAGGATAGATTAGACATGCAAGAATATAAATCAATCACTGAGGTAAGAAACACTACAACAATAGAAAGTGACGAAATACCAGTTGATTTCTGGAGTATTGATTTTGATAAAGCTATGAGAAAATAAGGCACTGGAGCTGGGGTACGGTTACACAATCATAGGGAAAAGTATTCTAAGAACCACTCTTACAAACTAAATTTCGAGTGCACCAACAACATAGCTGAGTATGAAACTTTGCTACTTGGCCTAAATTTATTGAAGAAGGTTGGCGCCAAGAAGATTATGGTAAGAGGCGACTCTAAACTTGTCATTAAGCAAATTAAAGGTGAGTATTCAGCTAAGAACCCTAGACTCAGAGCTTACAGGAATGTTGTTTTGGATTTTTTGGAATGCTTTATTGAAGTAGACTTGCAGGTAATTCCTAGAGGTTATAACATACTGGTAGATGAATTAGCTACTTCAACAGCTACATGAAAAATGCCTTTCAAACCAAATCACACGTACACAGTAGAAGTGAAATGCAGACTGACTGTTCTGGATAACATCAGGTATTGGCAGGTATTTAGCAACGACGAACAAATTGAAGATTTCTTGCAATCTAAGAATGACTTCAAATGTACAAATATAGGTACCAAAAATGAAAATGATAGTGTAAATAAATCAGTGTTCGAAAAAGATAGTGTAAATAAATCAGTGTTTGAAAGTGATAGTGTAAATAAAATAGACTCAGTTGAAATAAATGAAAATGATGAAGACTCTGATGTTTTTCATTTGAAAAACAATGTTTTACCTAGAGGTTTGGTTCCGTTAGAAGACCTTTTTTATTTTAACGACGTAGCGAAAAAACCAAAGATTGAAGCTAGTGGTAAAGAAGTCAAAGAGTGCAACATAGGAACAAAGGAGAAACCCAAGATGATAAATCTTTCCAAATCTTTACCCCTCGAGCAAAAGCACAAATACATTGAACTGTTTAAGGAATATGTGGATGTGTTTTCTTGGGGTTATGAGGATCTAAAATCTTATGACACAAGTATCATACAACATAGAATTCTGGTAAAAGAAGAACACAAACCTTTCAGGCAGAAACTTAGGAGAATCAACCCCAAGTTACTCCCCCTGATATAAAAAGAAATTAAAAAGATGTATGATGCCAAAATTATAGTCCCTTTAAGATTTTCCAAATGGGTCTCTAATCTGGTTCCCACCAGAAAGAAAACTGGCAAAATCAGGCTTTGCATTGATTTCTGAAACCTGAACAAGGTTTCTCTCAAAGACAACTACCCTTTGCCTAAAATGGACAACATCTTACAAAAGGTAGTTGGGTCCAATAGAATTTCCTTGCTAGACGGCTTCTCAGGCTACAACCAAGTCCTCGTCCACCCAGATGACCAGGAGAAAACAACTTTCACTACACCCTGGGGAACTTTCTTGTACGTGAAAATGCCCTTTGGTTTAATGAACGCTGGAGCCACTTTCCAAAGAGAAATGGATATTGATTTTGTGGACGATCTTGATAGGTTTATAGTCATATATCTAGATGATGTGACAATCTACTCCAAATATGACGAGGAACATTTACAACATCTCAGACAAGTGTTTGAGAAGTGCAAAAAGTTTTGGATTTCATTGAATCCCAAGAAAATCCTTTTCGGTTTAGAGGAAGACAAGTTGTTGGGGCATAATCTCTAAAAATGGAATTAAAATAGATCCCAGCAGAATAGAGGCCATCTAGAAAGTGGAACACCCTAAGAACATCAAAGAGTTACAGTCATTCATCGGTAAACTAAATTTCCTAATAAGATTCATACCCAACTTGATCAAACTCCTTAGGAATATCACAAATATGCTAAAAAAAGATACCAAAATAAAATGGAACACTGAATCTAAACAATATTTTGAGCAAGTAAAACATGCGCTGACACAAGCTCTCATTTTGATCAGTCCAGACTATACCAAAGAATTATATTTGTTCTCTTTCGCGTCTGAACACACCATCGCAGCAGTACTATTGCATAAAAACAATGAAGGATACGAGCAACCCATAGCCTTTTTCAACAAGTCTCTTAGAGATTTCACGCTGAACTATAATATAATGGAGAAACAAGATTTTTCCCTAGTAAAGGCCATAAAATATTTTAGAGTCTATATTCTCCATTCTCACACAATTTCCTATGTTCCGAATGTTGTGGTGAAGGATATCCTTACTCAAGATAATCCAGATGGTAGAAGAGGAAAGTGGATTGATGTTATTCTGGAATACGATATAGAAATAAATCCCACTAAACCGATAAAAGGTCAAGGTTTGGCCAAGATGATGGCCGAATCCAATTTTCACGCTTTAGACATTAATTTTTTGGCTGTAGTTGACGAGCAGGAAGAGCAGGCAACTCCAAATGTAAAAGAGGTATTCTTAAACTCTCCTTGGTACGCAGACCTCATTTTTGTCCTTCATAACTTACAAGATCCTCCTAGTCTAACTAAGACCAAAGCTAGATTTATCAAACTGAAAGCATTGAAATATTGTATTCTAGATGGAAACCTTTATTGGAAAGATCCTGGAGGTATCTTGCTTAATTTCCTATTAAAATATGAATATGACAAGGTCTTGCAGGAATTTCATGTAGGGGACTGTGGCGGTCATCTAAGTTGGAATACCACAGCTAACAAGATTCTCAAAGCTGGTTATTATTAGCTGATCCAGGTGAATATCGGTGGCCACCCACCTTTTCCGACTGGCTCAAAATAGTTTTCTGGCAATTTTGGTAGTTTACTATTTTTAGTAGTTTTTAACTTCCGAGGCCATTTTGAGGGCCCAAATGAAGGTTTTTCGATATCGAGGTCCTTAATGATACTCAAATGCATGATTGAGCCCCCAAAATGAATCTCCTCGACAATACCTTTCCAACAAGCTATCACACGCCCAAAACGGAGATTGTATGCAAAAGTTACGACCCCGGGAAGTTGATGTACTCACTTACCCAAACGGGGCCCACATGACTTTTGGCGCTTCATCTCCTAGGGTTAGGTTTTTGGATGTCTAGGGTTTTTGGCATTCCTTTTTATTGAAAAATGCCTTCAGATCCTCATTGTAACCATCTTCTTGCGAATGCGCGTAGTCGTCACATCTCTTCTCAGAGATAAGTTGCCACCATTCTAGTGAGTCTTTCACTCTGTATTTTTACAGTCTTTATACATTTCTTTCATTAATAGAAATCATGTATTACTGTATATCTATGTTTATGGTTGCATCTTTGATACATTTATGTTATCTTATTGAATATCTGTGATATCTCTGTGCATTTCTTTATTATATCTCTGCTCGCATTTCGTGTCGAAAATAATCTGGATCAGTGGTATCAAAGCAGGCTGCTCTTAATCAGTTTTTCAGTGCATGTCCTCGACTAGGTCTGAGTATAGAAAGTTGGGTCTCGAGCTTGTCTCTCTTTAATACAATTTCTCTCACACACCCAAGAAACCGTCAATGGCGGAAGAAAATAAAAACGACGGAGCAGATGATCCTATCAATCTGTTGCTTGAGCAAGCTTTCACGCGACAGAGGGACGAAATGATGGAGAATTTTTTCCACATCCTTCAACGCCTGCCGATAACAGAGGGAACATATTCATCAAGCAGCCTGGAGGCACCTCACCTTTCAAGGTACAATTTAATTTTGATATTCCTTTATTTGAAGGACAGATAGATGCATAAGCCCTAGAAAAATGGTTAACTCTGCTAGAAGGTTATTTCTCTGTTCACAATTTTTCTGACAAAGAAAAGATCACCTTCGCACTCCATAAATCTCTCCCTCATGTCAAACATTGGTGGGAAACTTACTGGGAGAAAAGTTCCACAGAGGAGTTTGGAATATACGGGGCCGATCCCACTTGGGATTTTTTTGTGGATGCGGTAAAGGAACAGTATTACCCTATTGGAAACTATGAGGACCAGTACATGAGATGGACCAAACTGCGGCCAGAGAGGGGCCAAGCAGTTCCAGAGTTCACCAATACCTTCCATACCTCGCACACCAAGCTGGGTATCAAAGACTCCAAGCGACATTTGGTTCTGAAATATCGTGGGGCTCTACACAGATACATCCAGACTGAAATGGATTTTCTATACATCTCATCACTCGGTGTTTCTTATTGATATGTTGTTAAAATCGAGCAGAAATTTAAGCACCAGAAGAAACGGGAGTTCAGGTCTGCAAATCCACAACAACCGAAGTATGAAAAGAAGGGTCACGGGAAGACAAAGAAGGACACCGAAAAATTGTGCGAGTTCCACAAAAGCCCCTGGCACAACACCGATGAATGTCACTCAAAACAGTCATTGGTGGCTGAGATCAAAGACAAAGAGCCGAACCCTGATTTAGAATCTGATTCTGAAAATAATGGTAAAGGACAGATCATTGATGTGGACCCCATTGTTATTGTTGCGATTGCAACAATTCAACCAAAAGAACCAACAAATCCTTAAGAAGGGGAGCGCCTTTTTCATTCATAGATGTGCGTGAAGGGGACCCCGTTGCATTTTATTATTGATAGCGGAAGCCAGAAGAACCTCATCTTAGTAGAGATCGTCAAACAGTTGGGATTGTTGACAACACCACACCCGCAGCCATACAACATCGGGTGGCTTCGCCAAAGATGAGATCTCTGTGTCATCCAACAATGTCGATTGTCATATGGCATCCAACCCTTCAAGGATGAGGTATTATGTGATGTTTCCCCACTGGATGTCTGTGATGTTCTTTTGGGCCAACCATATATGTGGAAGCGCCATGCTATTTATGAGTCTCGACCCTGCAGTGTCATTGTTTCTCTGGGGGGTCATCTCTATAGAATACCGTAGGTAGTTCCAACTATTGTTCCACCTAAAAAGTGTCGCAAGGTAGTATCTCATACTGCAAAATTTAGCTTCTTCACAATCTGTTCAAAAGGAGAACAAAAGGACACTGCAACCACTACAGCCTCACCCTAAGCACCTTCTATCAAACAAAAGCAAGTCGACAAGGTTGCAGCAAAGCGCAAAGATTCCTTCTATGCATCGTCCTCTCATGTAGCCCAACTTTTTGAACGGCCTCAACCTCAACAGGTTCATGACAAACTTCCACAAACTGAGCAGCGCGACGTCTCCAACAAGGCAAACAACTCACCAAGATACAGATTCAGCAAACGCTTTTCCCTCTCCCCCGGGAACTCAATGCAATGGAGACCATTGCTTCCTAAGGAGGGAGGATTGATCCAGGTGGATATCGATGGCCACTCACCTTTTTCGACTGGCTCAAAACAATTTTCTGACAATTTTGGCAGTTTACTATTTTTAGCAGTTTTTAACTTCCAGGGCCATTTTGAGGGCCCAAATGAAGGTTTTTCGAGATCGATGTCCTCAATTATTTTCAAAGGCATGATTGAGCCCCCAAAATGAATCTCCTCGACAATACCTTTCCAACGAGCTATCACACGCCCAAAACAGAGATCGTATGCAAAAGTTACAACCCCGGGAAGTTGATGTACTCACTTACCCAAACGAGGGCCACATGACTTTTGGTGCTTCATCTCCTAGGGTTAGGTTTTTGGATGTCTAGGGTTTTTGGAATTCTTGTTTATTGAAAAAGGCCTTCAGAGTCTCATTGTAACCATATTCTTGTGAATGCGAGTAGCCATCACATCTCTTCTCAGAGATAAGCTGCCGCCATTCTAGCGAGTCTTTCACTCTGTATTTTTACAGTCTCTGTACATCTCTTTCATTAATAGAAATTGTGTATTACTGTATATTTGTGTTTATGGTTGCATCTCTGATACATTTATGTTATCTTATTGAATATCTCCGATATCTCTGTGCATTTCTTTATTATATCTCCACTCGCATTTCGTGCCGAAAATAATCCAGATCATTGGCCCACATTGTTTGCTGACGTACATCGAAAGGTCACCTCATGCCACAAATGCCAAGTTTTCGAAGGTAAAAAGAAGCTTTTTCCTCTACCCCTGAAACCCATATCAGTCGAAGCTCCATTCCAACAATGGGGTCTGGAATGTATTGGTGAAATTCATCCAGCCTCTTCTAGCCAACACAGGTGGATCCTCACAACCACAGACTACTTCATGAAGTGGATCGAAGTTGTACCATGGAGGAAAGACACTAACTCTGTCATAATTAAGTTCTTGGAAGCTAATATTTTGTCTCATTTTGTATGTCCTAGGAAAATCATAACTGACAATGCAACAACCTTCAGATCCAAAAATATTATAGAGTTTTGCAGCTAGTACCACATTACTTTGGGGTACTCCACAACTTATTACCCTCAGGGAAATGGGATAGTTGAGTCCTAAAATAAAAGTCTGGTAAATATCCTCAAGAAAACGTTACAAGAGAATAAGAAGTCCTGGCATAATAATATGGTTTTTTCACTCTGGGCTGATAGGCTAAGCACCAAAAGATCAATTGTTATGTCTCCATACCAATTGGTATATGGCACTAAGGTGGTTTTTCCCCTTTCCCTGGGATTCCCTATTATGAAACTATTGCAGGAAGTGCAAGCAGAGCCAAATGATACCCAAAGGAGAATAAATCAGATGATCCAATTGCAGCAGTCCAGAGAAGAAGTATACAACAAAACTCAAGTTATCCAGGAAAACATCAAAAACATTTTTTACAGGAGAACTAAAGAAGATGATTTTGAGTTAGGTGACTTGGTGATGAAATGGGATTCCAGAAACGAAGATAAAGGTAAACATGGAAAGTTAGATAGCTTGTGGAAGGGCCCTTACATCATTCAGGCGTTTAGAGGAAATAACACATTTTTGCTCAAAGATGGTGATGGAACAAACCTGTCAGGTGGACCTGTGAATGGCAGGATGTTGAAGCATTATTTGCCACCCCAATAAAGGCTCTAGCCACCCATTTCCATTGTACAAACCATTTCTTTTACTTTCAGGTTATGTGTGGGTGATGTTGATCAGATGGTTGAAGCTCGTAGAGAGGACCCTAAGCCATTGGCTAATGCCACCAAATTCTCAAAATGAAACAAATCAAATAGCAGAAGAAGCTCTGGAGAAAATCTTTCAGGACATCAGGAAGCAGGTTCTTGGCACCTCACAAGGAGAGCACCATCCCCAGGTGGAGCCACTGTTATAAACCTATATTTCATAGGATCAACTGATGACTGGAAATTTCTACTTCTGTTGTATTTTTTTTGGTTGTAAATAATATTTCCTTTTGCAAATGATTTATAAAATAAAAGAAAAAAGAATAAAAGACAAAAGAAAAGAAAAGAAAAAGAAAAAGAAAAAAAGAGGGCATAAAAGAAAAATAATAAGGCCCCATGCAAAAAGAATGGCTTGATCCATATAGTCTAACCATGGTCAAGTCTTTTTAAATTTATGTTGATAGGATTAGTGAATAAAGCTTGGCTAAATTGTTTAATCTTAGCCAAGTAGATAGGTTAGTTAGTGAATAAATTTGATCAAACTGTCTAAACTTGATCAAATAGCCCCAGGGTAGAGTAATTTTTAGACCAATAGTCTAATCTGGGCTAAATGTGTTAGGTAAATAGATTAGGACATAGGTTAGATGATTTTCTTTAAATAAAAAAAGCATGAAGTTGGTTGAGATTCTTTGTTTTGATGATTAGAAAGGTTTTGTTATAACTCCTTGGTGGAAAAATAAAAAGAAGCAGTGCAAAAAACCCACAAAATGGCGCTATCCTAAGTTTTATGCAAGGTAATGTGATTCGCGCCCGGTTATTAAACAGTGCGCCTAGATCAACGACTGAGCACACGATGCTCAAATCTACGGCCTACAAGTAATATCGGACCCCCTCGACCATTCTACCTTTAACGAGGGGGGTCCGAGTTGGTGGTTTTCCCCGGCGGGCCCCATCCTAACGTGGCGTGTTTATGTTAACTTGGACCCCCCTTGATCTAAACCAGTTACCACCTACCCCCCCCCCCCACTTTGAGTAAACCACCATACTAGCTTACCATACCACCGCTGCCTTATGACGTCATACTCAACTATCGTCATTTATGAGTCATAGGCCATTATTCCACCAGCGTACCTTTTCCCCAATCACCTGTCACACATCACATCCCATTCACCCATCCTCCACATCAACCTCATGAACCCATCACCTATTTGTTACCCTCCACCTCATCCCCAAGATATATGTTGGCCAATCAATGCACCCAAACATATCCATTAAACCTATTGACTTGTCCCCCGCGCCCCAATGGATACCCATTCGTCCAAATAATCTCGTTCTTCACTGTTTCTTCACCATCCACGATCTAGACACCTCTAAAACCATTATTCTCTTTGCTTTTTCCGTCTACAACCTCCATTAATTCCCAAAATCTACAGCCAGCCTCATTTCTTTCTCAAATTTTGCAAGTATCAGTCGAAGGGATGGTGCCAAAGTCCAAACATTCAGAATTTGATGAAAATCCTTTCCTCCTGCCTCCTTTCGACCTTGACCGGACCCCTCTGGCAGACAAATATTACCTGATTTCAGAGCCCAAATGTGAATTTGATTTTGCTGAGTTACACTCATGGTTCAGAGACACCTTCTTAGAACAAAGTGACGAGATTAGACTCTGGGAGTCCATTCTCCCACTATATCTATTTCCCCAAGTTCATCATTTTCCCAAGTTTGCACTCAAGTTCCAGGCGCACTATCTTCCCAATCAGAGAGTTATTGTTTCATCATCCAAAGAGACCCTGTTCACCATCACACCCGAAGCCATTGACCAGATGATGCAAATACCCAGAGCCGAATCTGTTTCTCCTTTTACCATTGATATCCTAACCGAAATGTATCAAAAGTTGTCTTTTCCCTAGAGAGCGCAGATTTTTGAGCTTTTCCTCCCTAAGAGTGCCCCATTACACAAAGCAAATCCCCCGTATCAGTCATCGATTTTCTCAGTAAAAGGAAATCAAATTATTTCCTCTCTTTGTAGTCTACTTGGATACTACTCAGACGAGTGGGTAGATGAGCCAATATTGGGTTATCTATCTATCTTCTCTATCGAGGAAAGGGCCACAATGTAGTTCGACTACAAAAAAATTCTGGCCGAGAATATTCACGGACAACTTTTCAAGTTTCCCACAGAAGGCATGTTCTGGTATTCTTCAATACTAGCATACATGTTCGTATTTTTCCAAACAGACAAGTTCTTGTTTTCCATGCATAAGCTATACCAGAATGACAAACCACAACCAGTAATATTCTGGACGTCACTACTGAGAAAGAATTCACTAGTATTCACTTTTAATCAATTAATATATCCATTTTACCACCTAGTGGTAAGTATGCTTAGTGACAGACAAGAACCAAAGATAAACGAAGAGATCCAACAAATTCTACATCTCTCAGACCTCGCCAAGACCAAAGACTGGTACCTGTACCAAAACCACACATAGATTAGAATTTATGGATGCGAGCTGGCCCCCTACAAACTACCTAGATATTTTCCCATGCGGATATTCACCTTGGAATATATAGGTAAATGATTAACTCAAATGATATTCATTTTGTAGCCTTCAAGAAGAAACAACAATTGAGGATCAAGGGACAGACAGGACCTTTCATCTGTAACAGTCGAGCCGCAGGGGAAATGGTCGATAAAATTTTGAAGGAGATGAAGTTCAACATCAGTTTTCCGTGGCACTATGATCCTTGTGGCATCATCGCAGAAACTAGGCTAAAGAATAAACTATCTCCATATTCTCATGTTCCCAAACCCGAAAGTGAGAAGTTCATGAACCAGACAGAGTGGGAAATGAACACTTTGGAAGACTCAGAACAACAGCCTCCTTCATCCATTGTTTCACAAACCACTACTCCACATGCACCAATAGAGAAGAGGCTTGGAAAGGAAGTCTCCCCTGCAGCTACTAAAGTCTCAACAGAAGATTTATGGGTTTACAGGAAAAAGCCAAAGACTAGTCATACCCCTGACAGGTCTAGGGGGAGAAGAGACCCAATATACCATAGTAGTCGAGGGAGAACATTCACCATTGTTCTCAAGCGGTCAACAAATGATGTCTACTTCTTCATCTAAGAAGCAGACTGACACTACCTTGACTACCCATCCCTCACAAGGACCTACCGGCCTAATTATTTTTGATAAATACAATCTGATTAAGAAAAAGAATGAGATGTTGACCAGCAGCACCTATGCTCAATTCTGGAAACAAACATCAACATCACAGCATAGACTGTTCTTCGCCTTTGATATAGAGAAAGGGAGGATGCATATGGCCTTCTTGCAGGCGCAAGTGCCTCAACCAAAGGAAATTTCTGATTACAAAAGGTCAACTTTTGAGTTTGATGCTACAGAGGTAAATCCAGCTGACCAGATGGACTTGCACAGACAGACTAGAGAAATGATTTTCTCAACATTGGCAAACACTTCCACAACTGTTGCAAAGTTGCAGGTTTCTCTGAACAATGTTGAGACTCAACTAAAGTTGGAGAAAGTGTCATCTTTTGCAAAGGACAACAGGATCAAATCTTTAGAAGAGCTCGTACTTAAAATTCGGTACGACCCCTCCAATGTGAAAGTAGCTAAAGAACTACTAAAGAAAAATAATGCTGACATAGCATCCTTAAGGAAACAATTGAAATTTCCAGCTACTGAAGACTCACAGGCCAAAGAGATAGCCGATACAGAAGGCCAAAAAGAAGAAATGTTAAAGTTAATCATGGAGCAGAATGCACAGATCAAGGAGATGGAAGAAGTGTTGGAAAGATTAGTAAAGGAAAAGGAATAGACAATGCCCATGGAGGTCATTCCACTAAGTGCAGTTCCCCTCACAGGAGTTATCACAACGACTACATCAAAAAATACCACAACAGAACTTCCATCAGCTACCCCAATGACAGTTCTAGAAACATCTGAAACTCTAGCAAAGTCAATGGAGGAGATGACCATATAAGGAGTAGAAATCAAAAGACTTAAAAAAGAGATAGAGAATATTCAGAAGCTTAAATCCTCTTTCCTGGCCAGCTACAACATTGAGAGGCACACATCAGAAAAACTTAAGCAAGAACTACAACAGCTGCAAAAGAAAACAGTTTTGGGCAAAACACTGGCAGAAGCCAAGGAGAACATTTGGATGGATATCTCAAAATCCATGACAGAAATATGGCCACTTGTGCAGATCATGTTTGAACAACATGAATTAGTGTTGAGGAGCAGGCAGGCCATTGACAGGACAAAGGGAGAGCTGGGAGATATGCCCACATAAGCAAATGGAATCTTCATGTTTCTAAATTCGAAGACTAAGGAGGAGTTGGAGATCCTAGAAATTGAGGATAGGACAGAGACTATCCTCGAGGTTAAGAAAGTTCTGACCAAGAGAGGACTAATGTTACAATTGGAGGAGAGATCCCAGAACATGGATAGCGGAGTTCAAATATTCTTCAATAAATTTGAAGCTTTGCAAAAGAAAGGTCTTCCCAGTTTACTGGTTCTAAATGACAAGTTGATGACTCTTTCCGACTACAAGAAAATGATCAACATGGTGTCAAAGGATAGCTCTAAGTTTTGAGGAATACAGGGTAGCAAAACAAGCAAAGAATTTTTAGAGACCCTACGGTTGGACCTTAGTATCCAACATGAAATCAAGTATATTTTCATCACCAAGCCAACTTTTGCCAAATATACAGAGATGGATTAAGTCTATCGAAGGTTACTAAAAGTCACCATTCCTAGTCAAAAGAGATGGGGGGATATGTGCACTCTGATTGAGTAAGTGATGAGGTGTACAATCCAAGTCAGCATGCAGAGCAGTCAAAGTCAAGTTGATGACTCACCAACAACCTTCCCCAAAATCAGCACAAAAAATCCGACAAATCATTAGCAGTTCCTACAATTTTGTATTTTGTTATCTAGTTAGTTAGCTTTGGATTTTACCACGTCTTGATCATTAATGACAGGATCGATTGTAATCTTTTCTATATATACTTCAAACTTCAAAGTATTGAGGGTTGATCTTTACGCCCAAGCAAGCTATAAACTGTAATCTTTTGAAGAGATATACCAATCATAAAAGGGACGATTCACAGGATTTATGCGTGTTAACTGTTGGTGATGTCTATTTCTCTTCGTTGAATGGTTATCTGTCTTTGTTATCATTTTTGTTTTCTATATATGATCATTTAAAAGAAGTTAAAGTTGCAGAATGTATCTTCGTGTACTCTGTTTCTGGATTTTAAAGTTCTAAGTGTTTGTCTTCTGATGTTATGATAAAGAAAATATTGAATGCTTCTTTATTTTAATTGATTATCTCATCTTTTATGCTATCCATCATTTTAATTCTAAAAGATCCAACATTTTTCATTATCATGCCCTGTAAAGCAACCTTATAAAACTTGTTCTTTGATCTCAAACCTTAACACAGGCCCCATAGCCTAATGGATGCATAAGCAATATTTCATCCATTTTTATAAAACAAACAACATAATCCTATTTATTTAACTAGCCTAATATCTGAAACCTGAAACATATCTAAATCTTACAGAGAGATCCCTCTCTGAAGCTAGCAGGTCTAGATCCTAGTTTCAAAGTGGTTGGATAAAGTTACCTCTGATAAATTTCTTCTACCTCCTGACAACCTCTGGGAATTTACAGAGTGTTAACAACATCATTTCCCAACTACAATATTATAAACCTTCCACAAAATTGTTTACCTATGCCAATGATATGCACAAAAGGAAGAATATGTTGTCAAGTATCCTTCAAGGCTTGCTGCCAAGCACCCTTGCAAGCTTGATTAATTCATTAATTTTTCTCTATTTTGTATGTTTTATTAGATATTATTTTTTTTTATCATATTTGATATTGAATTCAATTCTTTCCACTCACTACGTCTTTGGTGTAAAAACTTTGACAATGATACACCAAATATTTAGAGATATGTCATTCAAATATTAAATCAGAACTGCAGTGCTTTAGCTTATAAGAGAAATTCGAGCATGTTTGATAAACTAAATTCTAATAAGTGCAATAGGTTAACACAAAAGTGCTTAAATGACCTTGTATTTGTCCATTACAATATTCGACTTTGTAACGATAAATACAAGGCGAGACACCGAGAAACACAAGACTTGGCTCAATGTATCTAAGGCTTAAGCATTTGAAATTGAAGGTTTGAGTTAAAATTTTAAGTTCAATTCACATTTCAATGTTTCATGATGATGACAGGTTTGGATCATTCGGTGATTGACCTAGAAGAGATAGATCCTACATCAGTGTGGCTTCTATTGAAGAAGGATCCTCTTTTTATACTTGAGGACTTCGAGAACTTTGAGGATCAAGTAGTGCAAAACAAGGTAACATATGTTTCTTAGTTTTCTTCCTATTTAATATTTAATATTTAGTTAATTTTATAAATAGATTCTTCTAGGATACTTTTGGAATCCCATCATATATGAGATACCTATTGGTACGTGAAATTTTGGACATTATTGAAATTTTTCATTGTATGGACATGGCTTTATTGAATATCAACGATTTTTTTTTTAAATCAAAAATATGTGTATCTCTTTATTTTTTTGTACTTCAGTGTTTCCCTATTTATTCTGAATCCAATTCAAACTCTTCTCTCTTCTGCCTCATCAAGTTTTTTTTTATTCCAGGTCTAGTGACTTTGATTTGTATATAATATTTCATCGTTGATCTCTCTTATTAATTTTTTTAATCCTATGGGCACCCATATCTAGTGTTGGCACGTTCTTATTCTTTTGTTGGTTTTTGTCTCACTTGTGCACTTCCCATTTCTCCTTCTAACACATTAATGGATAGATCCAAAGCATAATTTTATTGTAGTTTTTGTTTCTCTTTTATTGGTAGGTTTTTGGGTTATCTGTTTGATTATGTTCAATCCCCTCATTATTTTGTGATTTAAACCTGTGCAGAGCTAAGGTTGCCAGATCTGATTTCCCAATAGTCTAATAATATGATCATTTCAAAAATAATAATTGATTCAGAATGAAATAAGAAAAATAACAAAAAAACTCATTTAACACATTCAAAAATAATTGTTGACACAACACACTAGAATATTTTCAGTACAACATTAAACATCAACAAAATACTTTACATACATAATATCCCAAAATAGAAAACCCAAAATAGAAAATAACTTAAACTTGATACTTTCCTTACATGTTTTCTTAGAACTATTCCACTTACACATCTGAGTTACATGGAAGAGAAGTGACAATACTCTACTTTATAGATCATAATTTCAACACTCTACAACATGAAAGTCCTAAAAAGTGCAGTATCCTTATGGATACAATTTTCGATTCACTATAAGTATAAAGTAGTTATCTTTTCCCTATGAGTAATCTAGATGTGATTTATCAATTTATTTAAAAACAATAATCACATTCAATGAAGAAAAAATTGGTTGCATATCGATTTTAGACTCTTTTAGTAAATAATAAAATCTTTCCCTTAAACCAGTGTCAAAGAATCTACGAGACTCTCTCATTTAAAAATAATTTAAACTCGATAGTTATATGAATCAAGGTGCTGAGATAAGTTCAACAAACTTGAACAAAATCCTATATAAATATGTTGCAAATCATTAGACCAAACTCATCTGATCATATCATATGCAAATCATTGTACGTTACAAGGAAAATACACTAACTCGATGCTTTTGACATTATTGAAGCTAACGTCACGTAGAAAATATGGATAAATGACATAGAACAAATATGTACTAAATGAAAAACAATATTATAAAATATCAATAAAGGTATTTAAAATCATGCAGGGGATTGCTACTCAACTTCACAATGAACCAACAATTCATATTGAAGCCATCTTTCATTAAGCAGAAAGGCTTAAAAGGCCTAAGAAGACATTTTCACTCTTGGAATTGGATGTTGAACTTGGCCTTACAACAAAGATTGATATCTAACCTTCTTCTTCCATCTCCCTACCATTTCTATGCTCTGCCATAATTCCAACACCATATTTTTTATTTTCACTCATAATAAATAATAAGAAGTTAAAGTTGACACAATCTATCCCATTCATTTCAATTCCCTTGAAAGAGAAACAAAAAGCGTTCCATAAAAAGTAAAGCAAAAATGTTTTTCAAAAAGTCACTAGACATTAAATAAAAAAATTCCACCTTGAATAAAACAATTGTATAAACTGAATACATGTTTTTCTCATTTTTTTTTATGTTCAACTTTGACAAGTCGAAAAGATAAACACTACTGCTAATGCAAATGTTTGAAAATGTCTAAAGATTTATTCACCTAGTAATGAAGCATTCATGTGGAATAGAAACAAAAAATTATTAACATGCAATACTTATTACAAAAATTCAACTTTCCAAAAATAGCTCCATAAGTCATCTAACTATTTTACAAAGTAAAACAACTTGTTGATCTTTTCCAAATACATGTGATTACTATTTTTTCGCATTGACCAATAAGCTCTAGAAATTTTAGAATTGTGAAATTAATGCAATTCTGAAATTTTGTCTCATTTACTCGAGGTTTCCCATATCTAATCCATGTGAACTTTCAGCCTTAGGGATGACCCAAAATATTAAATTACAATAGTAATAATTCACTTATTTTCAATCCAAAGAATAAATTCCATATGCATGTACTTTAATACCACAAGGATCAAGAAGACTACTTATGTTGAAAATTGTTAATTGGGTTTAGCTCTAGTGGTTGGAAGGAATGATTGTTATCCTCCCCACCCAAGTTCAATTCCCGCAAGTGACATGTTGAGATCTAAATGAGTATATTGTTGTAATGGATTCAATCCATGTTTATGAATGGCCTTGTGCCCTAAATATTCAACGGTTTACCCTGGGTACCATCCTTGAAATGAGGGGAAGTACTCGAGATTTGCTAAAAATCAAATATGCAAGTGCACAATATTGGATAGTTAGAAAGTTTATATATATATATATAATGAACTACAAGTACATACCATAGCTTTATCACAAAGTTGTTGCAAGTCAAGTTATCCAAACCTTATCTAGGGAAACCATAAGAAAACCCTAGCCACCAACTCCTTCTAGCTAGGAATCACTCCCAACCAAAGCTAGTCACCCCAAAGCTCCTTTACATGCTAGCATAAACACTGGCAAGTCCTCCTTGGTTGATACAAAAAGCTTGTATCACACAAGCTCTCCACACTAGAATTGTTGTGTTCCTTAGGGTTTACAAACATGTTCCATCACACAAGTACATGGTAACAAACATGTTCCATCACACAAGTACATGGTAAGAAAATGATATCCCTAGCCTCCAAATGTACATGTCCATCCTTGGGTTTAAGTCCTCAAACCATAGGTCTTTAACTCTTTCATCAACACAAGCACCTCGACCTCCAAAAAACATAAAAAAAAAATAGAATAATTGAGTCTTCTTCCAAGAAAGGCATCATGCCAAGATCAAGACTCATCAATATAATCTCTCTATGATCTTTCCCTAGTGTCACATCCCATAAGAACAAGGCCCCAAAATCATGCAAGGCATTAGCTCCACTCTCCATGTCTTCCACTAGGGTAGAAACACTACCACTAGACAAAAACCATAATAACCATCATATTCTCCAACATCATGTTCTATTATAGGGTTTATATGCATGGAAAAAACCATAGCATCACAAGAGTAATCTCTCCAAGAACATCCAATATATATATATATATATATATATATATATATATATATATATATATATATATATATATATATATATATCTTTCTCCTTGTCTTCACCTAGGTTTTTCTCATGATCTCAAACATCATTCTCCTAGGGTTTCCTCGTGACCCCTAGCATATTTATCCCTACAAGACTTCTCCAAGACAATACAAATAATAAACTACAATAATGATATGATTCCAAGAGTTCTCTCCTCCCTTTACATATACAATAGGTGAGGAAGGGTAACATACAATAAGGATTTATGTCCATACAAGTAACCAACAAAGTAACCCCACATGGAGCACTCTACAATACAAGGATGCACAATTATCAAACTAGGGTTTATATGTAACACACCATTTTTGCCCAGTTTGTAATTATAATTAAGAGTTGACGATTGTGACAATGTAATTGTGTTTTGTGTTTAATGACAAATAACCAACAAGTTGAATGAAGGATGAAGCCTTGAAGTATTGGCCATGATACCATGAGTGGGAACTAGTGAAGGGAAATGTGGATTAGCATTCACCTAATAAAAACCTTTATGACAATATCTACCTGAAGTACCCTTCCTTCCTTGTTCACAAGAAAAATCAGTTGATGATATTTGACCTGGTGGCTGAAGCAATTAAGATTCCCTTCATAATTGTACAAGGGGGGGGGGACAATTGTGTCAGTTGAAGCAGTCATCCAAAAGTACCATAAGTTGCCCTTTGATTTGGGAGATTGACTCTTGGAAGTTTCTGATAGAAGCCAGTGAAGGAACCTAAGGAAGGGAAGAATGTTCCAGATGGCGAAGACACAGGAAGACAGGAGGGGAAGAAAGCACATGAGAGTATGCATGAGTGCAAGGCGAACACAAGCACACAATCATGAATAGAGGAAAAATTGAAGTTTGTGTGAGGAAAATAAGAATCTTACACAGTGAATTGGTGATTGAGGTGAAGTAGAGAAATTTTCCATTCCTGAATTTGAGCAGAGAGGGTCACGAGTTGATGCTTATTGGATAGAAACTGACACTGGTAAGGGGAGGGTGCCGAGGGAATGTATAACAGTGAAGGGACTCCCTTGTGCATAGGAAATCCAGCTGGGAAGGCATCTTGGAAGCTCGTGGTGGTTGTGGACTCAATGGGGAGAGGGAATTTTTGTTTATTCTTGTTAAGTGAAGGAGAGTATCCTTCACACTTAGACCCATAAATTTGTGATCCTTTGGTCGTATCATGGCATGGAACGATGGTGGCATGATTTAGAAAGAACAAGTGCAACAATGCATAAGGTTTGGTGGAAAGGCATTCACCCTTAGTCAATTCGTTGGCTTGTTATTAATTATGGAAATAGATAAGTATTCTCAATGCTCTTGTAAAAATATACATGGATGAATGTTAATCATTACATTTATGAATTGGCGATGGTCTCTGAATGTGATGAATGCATGTTTAGATATGAAATTTGTCTATATTCTAAGCTCAATCCCAGAGAGGAGATTACCTATTGAATATGCATGTAAGAAACTTGAGTACCAGGGCCTCTGACCTCGTGAATCCCCTGTGCTTTGAATTGGAAAGTCTATACGATATAAAACCTTGTTTTCAAGTTGCTGGTAGGTATTATTACCCCTTTTGTGTTAAGAGTGCATGTCAACAAACCCCCATCTTGAGCTAGTACTCATGCTAGCAAAGGAAGGAATATGAAGGGTTTATTCACCTAGGGGCAACTTGGTTCCCCTAAGATTTTCATTTCTTGAGTCGTGGTAGAGGCCACACTAGGCTTCTAGTCTACCCTTGAATCCCTTTGTGTCAAATCGAAGAGATCCGGACCGTAGATTAGATATCGGGAGTGAATATCAACCCCTCATCGAGATATTGGGTATCAGAAGTGTTTGAGGCATGGGAATAACCTCAAGATTGATAAGATTAACCCAACTGCTAAGTTTAAAAACTAGTCGAAAGAGTTTTTTCAGAAATAACGACAAGGTTGGTGTGGGTAGAGTCTCCGATAGGAAGAATCCGAGCATGAGAGCCTGAGTGGGAGAGAACCATTGATATACAACATATATGAGCCTGAATAGATCTAAGCCATCGATTTCTCCTTGGATCGAACCCATTGAAACTTGTATTAGTGTCATCGTGACCATTAATTGTTGCGCGGGTTGAGGATTCCTTAGAGATCTAGGCCATTGGACCAAGAATTTGTCAGTTGTTGGATCCGTTTGGAGGGTTAGTGGGAAGTGGTTGCACTTTCTGAGTGAGTGCGTCTGATCAAGTATAGGTCATGCACCCTTTTTTCCTGAGTGAATATGGACTATAGATCGCAGTGAACCCTTTCCATTGGATCTATTGGACCTTGGGAGCTTTCGTTAACTGTGGTGCGATTTGCGTAGATCACAAGGATCTCGTTTGTTGATTTGGTTCAATCGTGTCCATTAGATCTTGCGGGCGAGCAGGTTGACGCGGGTTGTGGCTTGTAGAAATATTTGCGAGTGAGTCAAGTTTGGGAGACCATAGGTGGGGAGGTCGCAATCCTTGGAGGTTGCAGGTCGTGGGGAGTTTGGATGTGAAAATCTTATTTCCATCCAGTGGAGGTGAGTTGGACCGCAATGTTGTGGGGATGAGAGTTTTTTATGGTGTTGTAGAGTTGAGTTGGACCGCAATGTTGTGGGGATGAGAGTTTTTGATGGTGTTACAGAGTTGAGTTGGACCGCAATGTTGTGGGAACGAGAGTTTTTGATGGTGTTGCAGGTGAGGAAGCCCAAAGGATGCGTTCGATGGTATAGTAGTAGGACACATCTGCCATTTGGAGTTGGATTGGTCCACGTGAATCTGATGATGTAATCAAGGGAAAATTCCCTGAGAAAACTTTAAAATGCCATAACTTGTTAACTAGAGCTCAAATTTTGGCATATTTATAGTCTTTGGAAAATATCTTGAGGAGTCGATTTCATCTAAATGCTCATAAATGAGAAAGAATATGGGAGTGAAAGAGGATATTTTGACATCCTACTAGCCCAAGTAAGGTTTAGTAAGGTTTAGGGAGACAGGTGTGTTGCATTATCCAACCTCCAAGGTGAAAAACCCTCTAAGCATGATCTTCCTTGGGCTCAACTTCCTTCCTCCAATATGGTGCGCTATCCAATACAATGTCAATCCAACACTCCCTCTTCCATGTTGGTCCACTATACAAGTGTCCTCATGCAAGGAACTCCTCTACCTCTATGCTAATTTCCCTCTCATGTGACTGATTCTACTCTCATGTGTGTCAATGTGGTCACTAAGCTCCAATGCTCCTCCTCAACAATATGTCCAAGTCCACAACCAACCTTCATGAAGTATGCTCCTCAACCCAAGCATTTTCAAGTCAAGTTCCCGACCTCCAAGGTGTTTATCACATGGTCCCAAGCTCTTAGGGCTAATTGTTTTCCTTATAGTTCCTAGTTCTCCTTCTAAGTAGGCACCTCCCCTAATCGAACAATTGAATCCTCCATAGTGTGCATTCAATAGGTTATTCATCATGTCGATTAGGGTAACAACCTCCTAACTAAGGGTGCCATGATAGAACTCTAACCAAGGTAAACATCCACCCAAAATGGGCCATCCATATCTCATGAAGCATCTCCAAGGGGATATGAGACCTAGTTCTCTCCTATCCTTGTGAAAACACTATTGGAGTAACCAAAAAAGATAAAACTCCCTCTTTATGAAAAAAATGATTTTTCAACATTGATCAACTCCCTTTGAATGTGCAACCTGTAACTCTGGTGCATGCACAAAGCTGAAAGAATACTCCATAATGATGGAATATCATACCTACTCTACAAGAGTCATACCCACAAGTACAGATCCACACACCTCAACATCCAAGCAATCATTTCACACAAAGGTGTGTTTCTCTGCAAGTAATCTGCAACCCAACCTTCAAATGGTGAACATGCAAGGAGAATACCACAAAGGAACTCAGTTTGCACCATCAAACCACACTAATCCATATTCCCCTTTTGTAGGGGCTCCAAAACAAAAATAACCATATGTGAAACTAAATGAACAAAACCCTGGATCATTGCTTCCTATTGAACTTGAAAATCACTCCAAAACAAGGAAGACATCAACAATAACATGTCAAAACTCCAACATTTGTAAAGTCATCCACACGAGTCAAAAATGTTTTGGTGCCACATTAAGAGATAATTAGGATATCCTACAAACATGATCACATCTCCAACAATAACAATACAAACTCATTGGATCTATCAAAAGAACAAGATAAAATATGCATACATCTCAACTCATCAATCATAAAATAAAAGATTAGAGTAAGAGTAACAACAACACATAAAGGTTCATCATTGAATTGTGAGCATGTGAATCCCTCTCATGCACCTAAAAACCTCCAACAACTAAAGAGACAACGTCAACTAGCTCACCTCCCTCTTTCTAAGGGAATCCTGAAGCAAGAGTGTCATCACGTTCAAATCCCTTTACCTAAGAGAATCAAACCCTAACAATGGTACTCGTCACTACTCCCATCAACTACAAGCCTAGAATCAATCATTGATTCCATCACCATAGATTTTGAACCTATCTCCAACTTAGGTCTTGCACACCTTTCTTCAATGCCAAATGCTCTAGGACAAAAGTACACATATGAAGAATACAACATGAAATATCAACTCTCCAAGATTAGGTACAAAGTGAACATTCACAAGATCGCCAATAGCTTAACATCACCCCAATTATCACATCTATGATCAATCTCTTCACAAATGTACATGATGTACAACCAATACTATCCCTAAGGGATAACACTAAAATCTCCCTCCATCTATAGAAATAACAAAAACTAAGCAAGGTTTTCATTCTTGTAAACCCTTGAGTTAAAACTAAACCAAATAATAACAACTACTAATCATCAATATATCATAGAATCATCCCATCCCAGGCTCCAAAAATCAGCAAATAATCTAATGGTTAAGCATGCCTATCACAAGCATCAATCCACCCCAAACACTAGCATCCACTAAAACAAATCAACCACCTATCATAGGTCATCATGGCCATGACACCTACTAAAATATAGATCACTTACCAGCCATAAATGAAATAGATCATCCACCTATCACAAGTGAAAACACATTGGCATTTACTAGAACAAATGAACTACCTATTGCAAGTCCTGCTAGGCATCACACTTTTTGAAAATAAATCCATGTGATCCATGAATGAAGTAAAACACCGATATCCACTTGAGAAAATAAACCACCTATCACAAGACATCCTAGGCATATCACCCACTGAAAATAAATCCAAACCAACGATTGATAAAGTAGAACTACCACCTATCATAGGGGAGAATACACTCTCATCACAATAGAAACTAGGATTTCAACCCATCAAACCCTTCACGAGTGCAATATCTCATCTCAAGAACACTAGGATTTCATCACCCAACAACCACTTTCAAGTACAACTAAAGTATTCATCCTTCAAAAAGGTAACCTCAATACGATTAGCTTTGATACCATGTAGAAATTTTGAGAATTGGGCAATTAATGCAATTTTGAAATTTCTTCATTTCTTGAGATTTTTGGGATATAATCCACATGAACTTTTAGGAATAACATGAAATATTAAATCACAACAATAATATTTCACTTTCCTTCAACCCAATTTCACTTGGTAGACCAAAAGGATAGATACCATATGAGCATGCTTCAATAGCACAATGCTATAGCTCTTACGAGACACTTTTCAAGGCATATAACAAATCTAAAATGTCTTATTACAACACACTATAATAGAAAAAAAA
>ML834854.1:0-22888 GCA_009831015.1 Picea engelmannii
GAGATGCTTAGTCATGTACAAAGTTTGATAAAATTCAGATCATCACATTTCCAAACAAAGGACTTGGAGGTACAATCATGACCTAAGCTCCTTATCCCACACAACACCCCGAGATAAGAAGGAAATCTGTTGTAGAGGAGTGCTAAAGATTTGAATCTTTGATCTATGAGAAGAATCTGAACACTATTTGAAGATCCAAATATGAAAGGAAGGAAGGGAAAGGTGAATAGTGGAAAGAAAAAGAAGACTAGAGAATTGAGCATTTGAACGCCTTGTCTACTCTTCTTATAGTTGAAGATCTGTTCTAGATTAAGTGTGGTTTCCCCAAAAGAGAAACTTCTCTTTCCATGAATAACCATTGGGGGAAATTTGAGGTCTAAAATGGGCCTCCTAAGGAAAATAATAACATAAGAATGTTTGTTACATCGCACTATGTTAAATACGTTATTGATTTTTCTAGGCAAGTTGGATTAATGTAGAGTTAAGAGGCTAGAGTTTAGATTCGTGCACACTAATCATGAAGAGTTTAAATTCTTGTGCACACATAATAAATGATGAGTTTAATAATAAATCTAAACATATAGAATCAAAATTATATAGAAAAACAAAAGTCAACCAAAATTGAAGCAAATAAAAGCAATTTTTTTTCACTCTTTTTCATAATCACATAATGTTTTACCACCTTCACAAATGTATACTTTGGTCAAAAGACACATTTTTCATTATTTTGAAAATAAGAATAAATGCATGGGAAATATTCGAAAGTGTCTAACATCACAGTTGCATATCTCTTCAAGATATTTCTAATGACCAAAAGTGAAGGTTGGGGCAAAAAGTGGCCAATTTTCAAAGGATTCCCTTTAGCATCGAAATATTATTTTTTTAGATTATTATTTTGGAAATCATAAAAAATCATGCAAAAGAGTCAAAAGTTAATCAGGAGGTTGTAGATGTCTTAAGAATTTTTCTAGTGGTCCAGAAAGTGTAAAAAATTTGGAGGTCAGTGTAAAACATTATGGAAAAAATACCAAAAGATTCCTTAATAATATGCCTTTTACTACAAATATATTATTAGATCATTACAAATATATTACTCTATATTTTATGATAGTTAATTTTTTTCACATTAACTGATAGATCTTGTATTATAAAAAGTTACCACTGACCCAAACAATGGTGTAATCCAAAAAGAGTAAATCTTGGCCACAACTTGTCGACAAAAAGATACATATTACATCCAAGATTTCTTATCAATGCCTACCCTAGTCTAGTATGTGTAGCCTTGGTTGGTATACTACAATGTAAATTGAAACAACAATGAAATTGCATGGCAAAACCTAGACAATATAAAAACTAAACTAGAAATTCTGCTTGGGAAGGGTGTCAACTTTTAGGTTCGCTTGAGTCTCTAGAGATGTGTTCACAGTGCGATTTCCACATCAAATTGATCCATAGGATTGACTACACTTGGAATATCCTCTAGTGTCGACATAGGAGTGCGTTGAGTGTTCGATTCCTCATTGTTGGCCAACTAGAAGTCATTGAGTGAGGAGTCCCCAACATATGTAGAAATTGAAGGGGTTGGAGATGAAATCACCCCTTGTGGGAGGTGGAGGTGAGCCACAATTCTATTTACTAGGGATTGGGAGAGCTAAACTGAGATTCGATCTCCAAATACTTTTGATGAGAAACCTGCATGAAGATGGAGACCTTCTTTGTTTCCTTGAGCTCCATCAATTGGGTTGTTGTTTTCGTTGCACATTCATATTTTACTTTGTTCTCTGCCCTTATTTTCTGGTCACAATCCTCTTGCCAATGGTTCCACCAGATGGCGGAGTTCATTATGTTGCACTGGGCGTTGACAACCCCATCCTTACACCATTGTACATCTCGTTATACTTCTCGAAGCTTTCACAAGACACAACATTTGCACTTGCAGTGACAATGCCCCATGCCAAGTAAAGTGTGATGTGAATTCTAGACTTGGACGCCCTAAATACAAAGAATCGCCTTGTAATTTAATCAGAGCTTGTCAAAATCTTCCTTAGCTAGAGCACCCTTGTTTGCCACTACTTTTGCAATGATGCAACAATTGAGAATGGGGGTGGAATCAATGCCTTGGAGCCATTCTAGAACCAACTAAACAATAAATCCACACATAAGGTCCCAATTGCCCAATGTACTATTGTTATGGTTGCATGTTGGTGGGAGAATTGTCAATTTTTAAGCATTCAATACATTCAATTTCAGATCTGCAAATTGCTTCCAAGTGACCTCAAACAGTAAACTAGGGCTGTTATAACTGAATAATTGTACACTGAAATTACGATATAAAATTATAGCGGGAGCACAAAAATTAGAGACAAATCATCCATACACAAGAGACTCAAATTTTTATTCAGTAAAATTTTCAGATAGAGAATCCCGAAGACAAAAATCAGTCCTCTTGGAAAATCTTCCAACTTATAAATTTGCAGGAATCCTAGTTGACAAAAACCCTAGTTGACGTCACCTGTACGACTGCCTACATCATCCCTCCACACACGTGCGATCTATTATATGACCTGCAATTAATCCGCTATATGGCCCGCACGCGTGGCTGTATGATCAATTTTGCGGCAGTACGGTCCGCATGTGTCATTCGGTCCACACGTGCGACTGTCCTGCTGCTATATGGTCCGCACGTGTGGTACGACCTGTTGTACTAACTGTACGAATCCACACGTGTGACCTCTTCTCCTCTCTCTCTCACACATGCGACTTCTCCTCCTTGGCTGAAAAATAGAGAAAGAAAGACCAGAAATCCTAGACTAGATTTACCAAAGTGAAGATCCTCCTTTGCTGATATTTGCCTCCTTTGGCAAGAGTGCTCACTTGCTCTTGCCAAACACATGATGACAAAAGAATATGTGTGGTGTCTCCTCACATTTCCTCTCTTTTTATAGGAGTCTAAAAGTGAGTTTAGAAGCCCCTTACTAAACTCAACATTAAATTAGAATTGTTTATTCCTCCAAGTGGGTGCAAAGCCCCAACAACAACAATTCCAAGCCCCAACTCTATATAAAGGGGGTTTTCACAAAGTAAAAATGCAATGTGAGTGCCAACAAAGATTCCCACATGCCCGACACCAAGGCCAATGTGAGAATACCTCCCCAATGCTACAAAACATCAATAAGAATGGCATGGAGTAATGAGCATTATGGGAGCCTCAACTCCCCATATCCTCAATCTTGCATAACAAGACACTTGTTAGTATGTGACTTAACCTTCATGTCGAGCAACCATTTCAAGGGGCAAAGAATGAAGCCCCCATGTTTACCTTATCTTGACCTTCTTGCAAACTCATATCGAGGTTGGCTTGGACATCGACCTCCTTATTTGCGATTTCAGAACCTAGAATAAATTAATTTCTACAAAGAATTGGTTCAAAGCAATATTCCTCTGTGTGAGATGAGCTAATTTGAAGTTTGGGAGAGGGGTATGTTGAAACCCTCTTTGTTTTTAACTTCATAGAGATTCTCATTACACCAGGATTTCTCGTTGATTTTTTAAGGTCCACCTTTTGCTCTATCTCTCTAATGCCTTTGGTGTCTTTTCTCACTAGGTGGGTTTTAGCTCTTGGGGAATCCTTGCATTGGGCTTGGGTTCATTTCAACAATGGCTCCTTAGATCTTCCATTGGCACTACCTCTACCACTGAGTTCTTCTCATTGGGTTTTCCATGACTTATTCCTTGCTTTATGTCCCTAGTGAAACTTCCTCTATCCTCCTTCATTATAACTTGTCTAGTGTTGTACTTTTCTTGGTGAAGTTGGTCCTTCCTTGCTTAACGGATTGATGTCTACCCTTATCTCCTATTTGTCGAGCACAATGGTGTCAAACACATGAAGCTTTGCTCAGTAGATCAAGACTTGGTCAATTTTGATTTTCTCCTTTTTGGCTTGGGCCTTTGCTTGGCAAACAAATCTTTCTTTGCCCAACAAATATTGCATCAACTCCAAGGTTCCAATTGGGCCTTTGCTCGACATTAAGTGATCTAAGCCTTACACATATTTGGAAAACATTGCATCCCTCTTGACTGTCAAGTAAAGTTTGTCTAGCAAAGATCTTTGCCTTTTGGCTGATTTTTATTCATTTCAAGTTGGAAAAAGGGACACTTATGCTAGGTTTGCTACTCCATAATAGTGAGCATGAGGGGTGTTATGCTTTGAAGAAGGTGACCCCCCATAAATTGATCCCACACACCTTTCACAAAAATATTTAATGTCATAAAATCTAAAGTTGCGACAACAATGAGCACTTGAAAATCATAGGTGAAAATCCAGGGGCTCACAATACTTTTTAACATTCATTATTGCTCTCTTCTCAGCTTGTGATTCAAGACATTTATCTAAAAAAAATCAAATTGGAAACCAACAAAATTTGGTACATAAACAATGCTCAAAACTTAACTCATCACCCAAAACGTGTCACATGGACTCAAAACTCATCACATAAAGGTGTATTTCTCTCTAATGAAATCCATCTTTCTTTTCTCCTTGCCCCTTTTTTTAATATGTATAAAGATTGGGCATACATGTGCACAATGTGTCCAACCTAGAGAGGTATAGTGTGCTCACCATACCAACAAATGTTGCATGTAGTTTCTTCAAACAAGTTGCATTGTTTGGAAAGACAATAACCAATTTAGTTATAAGGTGTGTGTGAATGTTACATTCACAACTCACTCATACATATGAACACAAAAGTAGTGCTAGAAAATTTGCTCAACACAATGTTCACATGTACTATTTGTTGGTGGTAATGATATAATTCAAGTTTTCACGGTGGGTCTCGACTCTCTATACCCATGAGTCGACACACTCTATGACTATATGTTGGGAACTTGTCGATTCACCAATAGACATCACACAATGAACTTGATGCACACATGTACTTTGATGACATGTAAATGTGTGCTAATTATCTTATGCCTCATAACTATTACACGACCCTTGTAATACATCATCGCTCTTATTACATGTACACAAATATATTACTCATATGGATGATTATTTTAGTGCTAATAAGCTTGTTGATCTTTTGAGGCTTCATAAACTCTAGCCACACAAATCACATTATGTACAATTAATGCTTCTAGTAGGTGAACAAGAACTCTAGTTCCACTTCTCTTCTTTCAGTGATGTCTAGTATGCTATCCTTTATCCCTGCATACATAGCAAGTTGGCATCTTCATCCTCCTTTAGAATGCTTCAACCAGTTGCATCTTGCTATGATTTGGATGGCTTTTGTGGGACACATTTTGATTACATTGGATGGCTTTTGTGGGACGCCTTTATGTTTTCTATCACACCCTTTTCTGTCTTGTCCTTCCACCTTCTACAGAAGTATTGATGGTTTTGATCTTGGTCTTCATAGTGTTAGGATTTTAGCACTGTTTTAGCTAGTGTCTCAGGGTTCATGATATTAATTTGGTCCATAGGAGGGATTTAGTGCATCAAGAACCAATTTACTTCGAACTTTTAGTCTTTGATGTTTTTTAACAAGTTTTGTTGTTATATTTCCTTGAAGTACAAAATTTGCCAACGTTTAAAGACATGCGATTAAGCTCGTCATGTTGTGCCCTAGTTCTTGAAACCATCATTTTCTCGAATGTCACCATACATTCTTTTGTGCACTCAATTGTGCTAGAAACACTAAAACTCTCACTGTTGAACTCTTGTTGAACTTCGTCGTTGTGCTCAAGCATGTTTACGGAACAATTCTCATTCACTAAACAACTCCCTGTCATCGTGCCTTAGATTGTGCTCCCATGCAGTGCCACAGGTGCCTAAAGGCTAAATTTGGACTGTTGAAGAAGCTCCCCGCTTGACCTAACATTGAGGAAGGCATTGTATATTTATACGTTTAAAAAACAACGTTCCTTTAATTTTTTTGGATGCGGGAACATATGAATGGGGATATGCATTCATGGTGCATGTAGAGAAAACCCCCAAATTTTAGGGAACTTCACGGGGGATGTCATGATCCTCGACATAGGCATAGGGATCCCATTTGAAATCTTGAAAAAAATAAATATACGAAAAACATAAGCCATACATCTAATTGTTAAGTTTTAACAAATGGAAAAATGACATTTATGATTTGAATAAATCACAAACATGAATGATGAAACCATGAAATAAATATTTGCATTGGAATGCAAGTTTGAAGTGTAGCAATCACAATTCATCAATCACCATTGTATTTCTCATTGAATTTATAATATTCCAAAGATATTGATCAATGATATGTTCAACTCCAATCCTCATAGTTTAATGATTAAGTCTCTTAATTGCTCTCTATCAATGTTCTCATAGACAAATTCAATCATATACAAATGAGAAATGGTATGGGTTGACCTTATGTGTTTTTATAAGGTGTCAATTTAGGGTTGTAGGGGAGTAGACGAAATAGGGTTGGGTTATTTGTTAAATTTTTGATGACCTTTTCAAAGGCTGGTGGGTGATTTTTACAGGTAGTGCCCAAGTGTCCAAGGCTGGTGGGTGATTTTAAGGTAGGGTGGTGAAGCGTCCCCATTTTTGAGGGGGAGTGTCTTGTCATCCCCTTATAAAGGGAACAATCCCCTCTTCGGGGCAAATGTTTCCCCTTGCGTTTCCTCATGTCCCCCCAAAAAGGGAGCGTGGAGAAACATTTTGGAGGAGGTTTCCCCATCTTAGTAGTTCAAGGAGCAAGGGGGTGCAACCCCTACCCTAGAGAGTGCAGATTTGTATAACATTGTTAAGTAATATATGTGTGTGTGTGTGTGTGTCAAGGGTGTCTTGCTCAGTTGGTAAAGTGAGGTGCTAATGTAACCTTCACTAGGGCTCAAGTCTCACCAACAACATGATATAAAGCCTTTGAGCAAACTTTGGGTCTTGTGTTAGATTATGTAGCCTTTAGGCATAGTTTTATGTGGCTTCAAGTTGAACTAACTGGAATAACACGATTTTGTTCCTAGATTTTCTATCCATTGGATGGTTTCCTATATATATATATATGTGGGGTTACTAATTGCAATTTGTTATTGTGGCTTGCGGTTAATATTAATACCACACTCCATTGGAAACTCAAGGAAGAGGGGGAAAATCCATGGAATGGGATTGGCAAGGTACCAATGCCCTTATTCATACTACACTTCAATGGAAACTCAAGGAAGAGGGGGAAAATCGGTGGAATGGCATTGACAAGGTACCAATGCCCTTATTCTTCGCTTAAGTTTGTGTAATGAACATAAACATATAAATAAACATTAATAACAATAATAAAAAATGTAGTGACAGCCTAACTAAGGGACATGACCCATCAACCATCTCGACTAGTAAATGCGTATAAGGATATTGTCACATGACATTGTATCAAGCATTCTATCATATCTATTTTCATTATTCAACTATTAAATACTTGTCCTATATGGATTTCAACCTATTGTTTAGATATTCCTTTACTGAATGAACAATTGTTCATTTCATTTGGTATCAAATCCAAATCTAATCTCATTCTTTGCCACACCAATTTTTCAAAATGTCTTTGAAACTTGGCCCTTGGCCAACTCATCGAACTATTTTTTAGAGTGTCCCCGATTACTGGGTCTTTACTAGATTTAGGCTTTTGGACATTTTGAGCTTCGAATTTCCATTGAAGAAAAACCATTCCGTTGCACATTGAAAAAAAAAGCAGTTGCAAATTGAAGAGGTTAACCAAAGTAGTGAATTCATGAAGCCATCTTTGTTGTAATAGGTGGCCAAAAGAAAGTGACCATACATTATACAACATCGTTGCCTCTTATCTGTACGCTGCACTGTGCTGCTGCATTTCATCTGTACAATGCACTGTGCTGCAGCATTTCATCTGTACGATACATTGTGCTGCTGCCTTTCGTTCGTATCGAACAATTGCCAATCTGGGGTTGCAAAATTCGTATAAGAGAGAATGGTAGCGATGGGTCTAGGTACCATTCAATAAAATGTTTAGTAGGATGTGTTGACACCATCTCAAACATAAGAAATTGGCGCCAAACAGAGCAATCACATGCCCACTCCCCTATCAAATCGTGTTGAGGTATCAACAAAAAAATGGGTCTACCTTCGCCACCATTGTGATAAGTCGTGCCAGTACAAAGCTAACTGAAATCATCGCTATTGGTAAAATCAATGTCATAATAAAAAGGGGTTTGGAATAAATTAAATGTCCCAATGTCTTTTTTGTTATATGAAATTAAAAATGCATCAATAAAGTTTTGTTCGCTAGTGAAAGCAAGGAAATGTGCAATTGAAAGAGATATAAAAGGGGTATTGTTATGAACATAAATATACATATAAAATGGATATTAATAGCATAATAATTAAATGATTATTAATTATCATTAAATTATTATGTTATTAATATCTATTTTATATGTATATTTATGTTTATAACAGGTATTTAAAGTTTATTTGACCATTTAAAGTTAACATTAGTAAGGAAATGTGTAATTGGAAGAGTAATAATTGCCAAGAGAAGTTTAAAAAAATCTTCAATATGGATTTTAATAAAAAATATGGATTTTAATAAAAATTATGGATTTTAATAAAAAGAAGGAAGGTTTTTTTTATAAAGGTCTTTCAACCTTGTGCTTCAAATTATTTACACTCAAAGGGAGTATTCAAGAAAAAGAGATTAATATCGTTATTGTTAGAACCAAAAGGAAAATTACAATAACGTTGACTTGGCAAATCAATTATTAATTCTAGAGCTAAGTATAATCCAAAAGAAAAACACTATTTGCAATGGACAATATGAAATTAAGAACTTACAAGTAACAATTGATGATTATAAATACATATCCCAATTCAATGTTACAACTATGTATAAAAAAGAGGTCGACATAATTCTCGGTTCAACTTGGTTGGAAACACTGTATACATTCATCTTAAACACAGAGATTTTTTTTTTGATGTTCTCCTATAAGAAGAAGATAACATTGCAAGGC
This sequence comes from Picea engelmannii, assembly GCA_009831015.1. Taxonomy (NCBI): domain Eukaryota; kingdom Viridiplantae; phylum Streptophyta; class Pinopsida; order Pinales; family Pinaceae; genus Picea; species Picea engelmannii. The sequence goes on from ML834854.1 coordinate 9,010, forward strand.
ATTACAATAAAGTTAGATTTAGTAGTGCCGTCATCAGAAGGCTTTAAAGAGGTCTTAAGGGTGATCCTTCAGAATAATTAGAAGTCAATACAAAAGATGCAAAAAGAAGTTGAAAAGGTTATCGTTGATAAAGATGATGAAATATGTCGCTTTAAGAATCATAGTCAAAACTTGATCGCATAGATCAAGAAGTTAAAAAGTGACAAGAAGTCACAACAAGAAATGATGAAACAACTCACCCACAAAGAATTAGTGATCAATAAGGAAACAATGACCGATCTCATTGAAATAAAGTAGTCATTAATTATAAAAAATCAGACCTTGGAGAAAGGAACCAATCCATATCCAATTGACATAAATAATCATAAAGATGTTTATATTGAAATCTTATCAACCAATAAATCACCAAAAGTATTAAAAGACAAAGGTTCCAAAAACAAGACACAAGACAAGGATGCCTTATCGTCATTCTAATTATAAAAATCATTGTATTATTCAACAAACTAATCAAAGACAAAATCAATATAAGAAACTAAGTGAAGATCCTATTATATTGAAGAGAAACTCGGATGTGGAATCTTATCATTTTCTAGATCACAGAAGTCGTTGCCACATAGTTCTGTAGAAAATCGAATTAGGGTGGTTTGAGCCTTTCACAATAAGACAATTCTATTCATTGCTTCATAATTCATATTGTATTATGTCATCAACCATCATAGCTTCAAGAATAGAGAATGATGACAAGGCATTACAAGCCAAAACAAAGTCATAAGCTTGTCCACAAAATGCTTTTAGAACAAAGCATCCTTGAAGGGATGGGGAATGTAATGAACATAAATAAATAATAATAACAATAATAATAAATGAAGTGACACGTTCTAACTAAGGGACATGACCTAACCAAGGGATATGACCCATCAACCATTGTGACTAGTCAATGCATATAAGTATATTGTCACATGGCATTGTATCAAGCATTCTATCATATCTATTATTTATTATTCAATTATTAAATACTTGTTTTATATGGATTTCATCCTAATGTCCGTCTTATGTTGGATATTCCTTAGTAAATGAACTATTGTTCATTTCAACATGGGAGGGTGAGGAGAGTTATTTCTCTAGAAATATCGATAGATAGGTAGATAGTCCATGAAACTAGCTATCTATGAGCAATTTTCCACCCAATTATAGGCATTAATTGTAAATACCACCCTTGTCGGGTTATGAGACCACTGGGGTAAATGAACCAAGCTATGAGCTTCCAGCTCACTTAATCCAACTCAATTGCTCTCATGGCTCAACCAATCTACTCACTATAAAGCACTCTAGGCATCTCATTAAACAACAATGGTACTCTCTTCCACTTTCTTACATAACATTAGGAAGATCTTCCCTTTCTTTGCTCAACGGTTCCTTAGGGATGTTCTTCCCTTCAAATGCTCTTTAGTATAGGTAGAAAGAGTCCAATATGCTGAATGCTTTCCGAGATTAACTTGCAAGCATAACACTTGGCTCCCAAGCATCCAATGAGCAATAAATACATGGTGGGTGAAGGCTACCCAACTTGCATAGTCTCTGTGCTCACCTACAACCATCTATCTCTCATCCAAGGTCTGCCAATTCCTTTTTCACATTGTTGATTTTGTTAGTTTCCAGTTTGGTTAATCCTTCTCGATGGAGAACACAACATGAGAAGTGTAAATCTTGAGTCTGAGAGAGAGTCTTGGAATGATAGAATGAATGAGAATGAGAGAGTTGAGGGGAATGATAGTTGAGTTTCCTTTTTCCAGGAGAATGAAGTATTCTTACGCTTCCCCATAATGATTATATTCAACCCATGTGCCAATAACTATATGAACAAACTTCCCCACCAACCTCTACTTGCATACAGTGATTGGGTTTCTAAGTCAATGGAGGTGGACGGGTTCATTTTAAACACATAATGTAAAATATATGAGATCTTAGGCTTGAACTTGGCAATAGAGGATTACTTTCTCATAGGCCCCCTTTCCTCTTACCTTGTGGTGGAACAATAACTCATTTCATGCTCTCCACAACCATCTTAGACCATCATATATTATAATCCAACATTAATATTTACATAGCGTTAGTTCATTGTTTCAAGCCTACCACACAATCCATAGAAGTCTATTTACATCATCTACATGCCTAGCCATTCACTAGTCAAGCCTTGGCCTTGATCTTTGCACTAGGAATCCATACTAGCATATTTACATCATTTACAAAGAGGGTCATTTATTTAAGCTATCATGGCTTGACTTTAGTCATTATAACAACATATTTACAATTTGTACATAATTTGATCCAAGACATTCTTGGGGTCAAAACTAGGGTTTTACATTCCCCTGTTGCTTGAAACATCATCGACCTTGGTTCAACTTTAGATTAGAACAAAAATGGGTATGCCTCCTTCATGGCATCCTCTAGCTCCGACGTATCTTAATCAGGACCAAAGTGTTTCCATTACACATTTACTTGTCCAATGACTTGATTTCGGAGCAATGTAACTTTCTTGTTGAGGATGCATGATGGCTCGGTTTATAACTCTTCCCCTTGTTCCATCCTGATCACATCCCAATCAATTACATGGTTGAGATCATGTACATATTTCTTGAACAAAGAAACATGGAAAACATTGCGAGCTCTAATGTTTTTTTTTTTTTTGACAGAAACGGTTAATGGGTCTTGTATTAAAGAACAACGGCAAGCCACTGGTGCGGTTACATAGAGTCCGGAATTACAAGAGTTACATAGTGTCCAAAGATCGGAATTACAAAGAGTAACACTACTATAGAGACTACGACTTCAAAACTTAATCAAACACTTAGATGCCTTGATTGGCTGTTACAAAATGCCAAACTGAACTGGATAGTGCTTTTGGATTTGCTTCTTGGTTACTCCGGGCCTTTTTTCTTGGTTTGATCTCTTTCAGACTTCCACTCCATATTCAACTGCTCCATTCGCTGCTCCAAGCTCCTCACCCTCTCTTTGTGCTCTTGTTGTGGATTTTTCATGTCTTTCCTCAGTTTCCACAGCTCCTCACTCAGCCCAGACCTTGTGTAGAGTATGTTGTTCTCAAGCGCCTCCATTCTTCTTTCTGCCTCGCTGTCTATGTTCTGCAGAAAATCATCCAAGTTAACCAATAGGCTGCGCAGCTTCTGCACCTCCTCTTCCAGCGATGTTATTTGTTCCTCCATGGATGGCTTATTGCCTGAGCTTGACTCCATCGATTCGCTTCGCTTGCAGTTCTGCTGGTCCTCCACGTCTCCCTTCTCTTCTCCCTTTGCTTCTTCGTATTCTCCTCACTATGCGTTGCCCCTCTTACTCTGTTGTGCCCCCAACTTCCTGCCTGTGTTAAATAAAGCCTCCTCAGGCTCCTTGCGCTACACGATTCGCTGAGCGATGGTATGGCCCGAGGCTTGCTATTCAATGCCCAAATGATGGCGTCCTCCCTCATTTCTGAAGATCGTGCGATCTGGCTGAGATAGCGCTGTCTTATCTCCTGTTCATCCGTCTTGTCCAATGTCCACTTGCGCTGCCATTCCGTAATGATGGCTTACAGGATTCCCTAGTTGGCCATGACTCCGTTGAGGAGCATGCTTCCTTTCTCCAAACAGGCTCCCACATTGGCATCTTCATCCGCTTGAGTGTTGTTCCCTCTCAGAACGTGGAACAACTGGATTGAATTGAATTGTCTCAGGAGTAATTTGATTTTGTCTATTGTGTGCTGTAGTTGCCCATTGGCCACTCTGGTATTCTGATTTAAGGCTTGGATTATAATCCTTGAGTCTCCTAGCACTACCAAATCTTTTATATTAAGGATTAATGCTTGATTGAGTCCTTGCCAGAGGGCAAGTGCTTTTGCCTTGTTATTGGTATCAACTACTATTCCCCAGGCATACCTGAGGATGATATTTCCATCAGGATTTATAATTATCCCTCCTCCCCCTGCCGCTCCTGTATTTCCTTTTGAGGCTCCATCTAAGAAAAGAAAGTTGGAGTTCATATAATTTTCCCACTCTTCCAGTTCAAGCTTATCCATTCTGAGCTCCCAGCTGCATGTAGGGGAAATTAAAAGACCTTTGGTTGAGGAGTTTTGGAGACCAAGATGTTTTAGCCATCCCTCTTCTTCTTTTCCTAGTGGCTTCAGATTTGGAGTCTTTATAAAATGTGGAGCACTCTCACTGAAGAGAGATTTTATCCTTGTGGCTACCTGGGCTGAGGTTTGCTTTTCTTCTCTGAATAATCGGTTATTCCTTTCAAGCCAGATCTTCCAAAGGATGAATTTTGGAATCGATCTCCAAATCGCTAAGAGGTAACCTTGATTGGCTGTCCTGAATGGACAAAGAGCCTGCCAGCTCGAGAGCAGAAGATGGATTTTCTGCGGGAGGTTGGGAACTAAAGCCCCTAGCCCAAGGGCCAGTTGCCAGACCTCTCTGGCAAAGGGGCAGGCCAACAGAAGGTGATTCGTCGATTCCTCATCCTGATAGCAGAGAGGGCATCTAAAGGGCCCTTCCCACCCTCTTTTCCTGAGGTTTTCCCCCGAGAGAACACCCTTCTATGCCACTGTCCAAATAAACATATCTATTTTCGGAAGGGATTTCGTTGTCCAAATGGCCTTCCAAATTACCGGATCTGGGGGAACATGTGGGATTGAGGCTAGGTGGGAGTAACCAACGATTGTGGTGTAAGGCCCTGCAAGTTGGCCCCAACCTATTTTGTCTTTCCTTTTTTCATGAAGAGGGGTTTTCCCTTGCAACAAATTCTTTAAGAGGGTCCAGTCTTCTTCCAATTCTTGGGGCAGGTTTGCAATTTCCCACCGAGACCAAGAGTTGTTTTCATCGCTTCTCCAGGCCGAGATGTCCCACATCTTTTGTAGGTTATTTGTATGCATCCAGTCTCTGAGATGCCTTAGATCTTGCCTTGTTGAGAGTGCTGGTTCGCTCAGGATTGAATCCTCCCAGATGCTGATATTTTTCCCATTTCCTGGAATCCAAGTGATTTGGGAAAGGAATGCCTTCAACACCTTCTGGCAAAGGCTGAAGATTGGTGAGCCCTTCCCCAATTTGGTTGGTTTTCCAAGGCATTTTTTCCTAGGGCCATGAAAATATTTTTTCCAGAGGGCTCTTTTGCACCAGTTGGATTTCCCTGAGATTATATTCCATAAGATTTTTGCCCCCAGGGCCAAGTTTTGCGTTTGGAGGTCTTTGAACTGGAGGCCCCCTTCTAGATAAGGTTTTGAAATTTTCCCCCAACTGATGAGATGCAACTTCCTTCCCGTTTGCTTTCCTTCTTCCCAAAGAAAACGTCTGATCAACGCTTCTATTTTCTGCATTACAGATCTAGGGGCCAATAGGAGAGAGCTTTGATAGATTGGAATACTTGCCAGCATTGCTTTAATGAGAACTACTTTGCCTGCTAGGTTCAGCCAGTTAGCTCCCTAGGAGTGAATTCTATTTTTGATCCTCTCTATCATGTGATTCCAGTGCAAAGCTTTTGGGACGACCTTGAAGATAGGGACTCCCAAATACTTAAACTCTTCCCAGCTAGTGCTGCCTTCCATTCCAAGGATTCTTGAGATTTCATGCATTTCTCTTGGAGTGATGTTCCACCCATAGATTTTGCTCTTAGTCAAGCTGATCATGCTGCCCGAGATGTCTATATAGATGTCTAGCTCCTTCTTAAACTTCTTAGCTGTTGCTGTGCTAGCGCCTCCAAGGAGCAGAGTATCGTCTGTAAATTGGACATGGTTGATGTCCTTTATCCCGTTTGTAATGCACAGGCCGGAGAGGTTGATATGCGTTTGCCCGTGGTCTAGCTGGAAACTGAGGACATAAGCTTGGAGGGCGTAGAGGAGAGGGGAGAGGGGGCAGCCTTGTATGAGTCCTCTGGTTGCCTGGAAGAACTTTGTGGCTCTTCCATTTACCAGTGGTGCTATCCAAGGGGCGGAGATACAAGCTTTGACCCAATTGATGAAGGAAGGGGAGAATCCAAATCTCTCCATCACTTGGAACATAAAATTATGCCTTACCTTGTCAAACGCATCGGCTAAGTCGAGCTTGACTATCATACCTTTGTCTTTCCGTCGGAGACTCAAATGAAGGGCCTCTTGTACTAGGATGATATTATCCATTATATGCCTTCCTTTAATAAAACCTCCTTGATTTTCCGGGATGATAGCAGGAAGAATGTTTTTTAACCTGTTAGCTATTATTCTGGTAAGGATTTTGTAGCTAGTATTACAAAGGGAGATAGGGCGGAACCTGTCAAAGCTGGACGCTCCTCTTTCCTTCGGGATCAACGCTAAGAAGGAAGATCGGCCCAACTTGAGTTCCGGGGGTCTGGTTGGATTGACGACTTGGGACTGGCATCTGCCTGAGCTTCCCCTTTGTCGGGGTCTTTGATTTCGGCTTCGGCTTCTGCTTCTTTTGCCTTTCCATGGGCCTTGCTTTCAGCGTGCGACTCCGATTGAGCTCCCGTCCACCAGGTGGGTCTTTGGCTCTTGGGCGCCCTTTTTTTCCCGGGTAGTTTGTCACAGTTTCGGGCTATATGCCCCGTTGCGAAGCAGTTCCTACACCTGAAACTGAGATTCTCGTAGTCGAGTTTTTGGTTCCTTGAGTAGTCTTTGCCTTGAAGAATTATTTCAGCTGGAAAACCTTTGGTGAAGTCCATTTCTACACAGATTCGCGCGAAGGTGGAGAGGGCTGGCCTGGAATCCGGGCTTCTGCAGAGGAACTTGCCGAGGCCATTGCTAATGGATTGAAGAGACGCATCCCCCCAGAAGTGCAGGGGCAAATACAGAAGTCTCACCCAGACAGGAGCTGAAGAGATACAGTTTGTGGAAGGGTCAAAAGCAGGGGTCCATAGGTGCATGGACAGACCTGCTCTTCCCCAGAACCACGGTTTGGAGTTAAACACCTTGTTTCTATCGCTTGTAGATTCGAAAACTGCCACAAAGAACCCCTTTGCACAGGAGCAGGTAGTGACTTCTCCATCTAAGAGTGGGTACCAGTCGGAAGAGATCCAGGAGAGAAGATCCGGGAGATTGGGCCAGAATCCATTAAACCTGTAGACCAAAGCGTGATTGCCGTAATGTCGAGCATGAGTTAGGGCTTCTTGCGGCATTTGTATTGAGACTGTCGGAGCTTCAGGAACTGCTGCATGCAACCTAGACGACCGATCCTGACGAGAGGCAACCTTATGGGCCGTTGCATGCAGACCGGAGGGTTGTCGTGAAGCTACCTCTTTGAAGGAGGAGCCCAGAATCGGAGGGAGACCTAAGAACGACGCGGACAAAGCTCCAGGGGGAACGTAGCCGTGAAGGGGAGCCGAGACTGAAGGAGCCGCCGCCGCAGCAACACCCGGAGGGGCACTGTTGTTCTGAGCAGAGGGCGAGGGAGCCGCCATTGGAGCCTACGGAGCTTGCTGCAGCGTCGGTGGAGGGAGAGGAGGAGGGCGGGAGGGCCACAGGGCCGACGGCCTGCGGGAGGTCCAGGAGTGCAGGAGCGCGTAGGGTTTAGTGCGTTTTTCCGAGCTCTAATGTTAGTAGGCATTGTAAATCTATATGCAAATGGTCCTATCCTATCAAGGACTTCAAATGGTTCACAATATCTAGCTGTTAGCTTAGAACAACTTCCAATCTTCAAAGAACTCTTCCTTGGCTTCAATTTAAAGAAGACATGATCACCAACATTGAGTACTCTATGCACTTTGTTTATCTACACAATTTTTCTGCGTGTCTTGCACTGCCTTCAAGTTTTGCCAAATTCTAGCAATTCCTTGCTCCATCTCCTTGAACATTTTTGGCCCAAGCACAATTTTGTTTACTGGATTATCATAACTCACTTGTGTTATGTAGCTTCTGCCACATAAAGCCTGAAACAGACTCTTTTTTAATGACACATGATGCCCATTGTTATACTCAAACTCCAGAAAGTGCAAATAATCTTCCCACTTGGATGGTTTATTTTTGTCCATCACATACACTTGATTCACTCTTTTAGTTTGTCCATATGTTGTGGATGGTAGGCAATGCTATAATATAGCTTGGTACTCAAGTCTTCGAAGATACTCATAAAATTAGAAGTAAACTTTGTATCCTTGTCGAGAACATTTGCTTGGGTACACCATGCAATTTGAAGATCTTGTCATGGGTATATTTGCAATGTCAACAACCTTGTGGGTAGATTTAACAGGAATAAAATGAGTTGCCTTAGTTCCACTACAACCATGATAGAATCATGTTGTCTCACTACCCTTGGCAATTTAGTAATAAATACATTGTTATTACCTCCTCTTTCCATCCTAGAAGTGGCAAAGCTTCCAACTAACCTGTTGGGTGTTGATGCTTAGCCTTAACTTGTGGACATTTCATGCAGTTGACAATGTATTTGGCAACATCTTTCTTCATCCCAGGCCAAATGTGCTACTTTTTTGCTGTAGCAATCATTTTCTGGTATCTTGGATGTCCAAAATATGGCATCATGTTGATTTCATCTATGATAATTCTTCTCAACTCTGGAGGGTTGAGAATATACATTCTATTTTTATAAACAAGAAGCCCATCATCATTCAGTTGATAACCTTCGTACCTTTTTTCTAATTTCTTATGTTGCAATCCATCCTTCACTTGAACATAGTGTTCATCTTTAGCAAGGGAATCAATAACTATTCTCTTGATATCTGATTTGAAAATGTTTATAGTTGCCACATCCATCTTTCTTCCAAGTGTATCGACAGCTTTGATTTCCTTTACTTTTATGTGCTTGATCAAAATCAAACTCAGAGAAATTCTTTCCATTTTGTTTTCATGGCATTCAAGTTTTATTGATCAAATACATAGTTCAAGCTATTATGATTTATTCTGAGTTCAAATCTCTTGCCCATTAAGTAGTGCCTCCGCATCTTCAAATCATGCACTTTTACAACAAGTTTCAGGTCACAAGTAACATAGTTTTTCTCATGTTCCTTCAATTTTTGTGATTCATAGCATATCACATACTTGTCTTGCATGAGAACTTCATTTTCCTTCAATGCATGCATCAATGCACACAACAAAATCTTTGTTTGAATCTGCAATTTTGAGAATTGGGACATTTGTGAGAAGTTTTTTCAACAGTTGAAAGCTTTCCTCACAATTTTGGGACTATTCAAACTTCCCTTTCTTTTTAAAGAAATAAATAGGTATGAAAATTTGGAAAATATCTTAATAAATCTCTGTAATCGCTGGCAAGGCCCATGAAGGATCTCACGTCCATTACATTCCTTGGAGTGGGTCAATTCATTATGGTCTCCATTTTCTTCAGATCCACAGATCTTCCTTCTTTCAGAATAATGTGACTTGAATTATGAATTTGCTTTTGATAATAAATGCACTTGCTTAGGTTTGCATAAAACTTATGCTCTCATAGTACTTGCAAAACCATCCTTAAGTGATTCTAATGCTCTTCTTCATTCTTAGAATAAATTCGTATATCATCAAGAAAAACTAGCACAAACTTGTCCAACTAATTGAAAACACTGTTCTTGAGACACATGATGTAGGTGGTGCATTCGTGAGCCGATTGGCACCACCACAAACTCATAATGGGCATACCTTGTTTTGAAAGCTTTCTTATGGAAGTCTTCTTTCCTAGTTCTGACTTGATGTTATTTCGATCTGAAATCAAGCTCTGAAAATACCTTTGCGTCTCTCATTTGATCAACCAAGTTATCTATTCAAGACAACAGATACTTGTTCTTCACCATGACTTTATTTAATTGTCTGTAGTGTATACACAGCTTGAGAGTTCCATCTTTTTTCTTCACAAATGAAAAAGGTGCTCCCCATGGAGACACACTTGACCAAATGTATCCCTTTTCCTTCAAATTTTGCAGTTTCATTTTCAGCTCCAGTAATTGTGGGGTACTCATTGCACCGAGAGTAGTGAGGTGCTCTACAACCCAGTATGGGGGAGATGTTGTCATGTTAGGGTGATGTTAGATTAGATAACATTACATTAAAATAATAATAATAATAAAGTCTGCTCAATTTAAAAAAATTAAATAACTACGTACATACATATTTAGATAACAACATATAAATTAAAATTTACACATTAAGAAATTTGATCCCTCTCGGTGCTTGATAGATCTGGGTTTAAGATGGATCTACGCTGGTTCTGTAGAGAGTCTTGGATGTTGGTTTAGCGCTACATGCAAGATCAATTGAGAAATCAATGTCTTTCTTTGGAGGAAGCCTTGACACTTCATCTTGAAATACATCATTGAAGTGATGGAGTCTTGCAATTCAAGACAATCTTCAAGTTTTAGACCCTTATCTTCTGCTGATTCCAATATATGGGCTGCATATAACTAACATCCATTTCTAAAACATTTCTTGAGCTGCAGGGCTGAAATTTTCCTAACAGAGATTACATTTGAAATTCTTGTCACTCCCTTGAGTTTCCATCTTCATCAATGTGTTCAAAAATCTTGTTGTAGCAGTTAAAGATTGACTTGATGTGCTTCCAACTAGTCCATACCAATGAGGACATCATACGAACAAGTGGGAAAATGTTCAGGTTTGCCTGTGAACGGAGTCCATTCAACTCCAATGGACAACTCTCTACTATTTCGTTGACCTTTCTCTTGGTTCTAGTGGCTCACTGGACTAATGAGTCTTCAAATATGTATTGCTCACTAATGGAGGATTTTGATGGAGATGGTTTATAGGTCTCATATCGAGCAGTCTTCTAGTACAATGGGACCTCCTGTGAGAAATACTTCTTGCTCTATTCCTGCTCCTAATTTCATTATTTGAATTGTTGCATTACTATGGGACCTCCTGTGAGAAATACTTCTTGCTCTATTCCTGCTCCCAATTTCATTATTTGAATTGTTGCATTCACCTTAGTATGTCTGTCAAACTTTGAACCATGGTTGCGCTTAGCTAGTTTTTCTCTTCTTGAGCTTTGATAAGTCTTTCATTGTCTGCTCTGCAACTTTGAACTTCCACCCTCAAGATTCTCATAGTCTCTAGAATATTTGGAGTCTCTATGACACTTTCTTGGTCCAACATAGTCTCTAGAATATTTGGAGTCTCTATGACACTTTCTTGGTCCAACCAAGAGTAAGTCTACAGTCTTTTAATTATTTTGATAAATTAGGTTGTTTGCAAGAATTGAATCCTCAGTTCTCTTCTGCTTTGAAAGAACTTTCCAATTGCTTAAAATTGCTCAATTTCAATGTTTGAGCTAGAAGTTATAAGCTTTAAAAGTTCACTGTGTTATGACTTCTGCAATTCCATTGTCGCTGTTGACACCTAGATTGAACTGTGAGAATTATGCACAACAACAATTCTATTAGACAACAACAACAATAACAAATCATCATCATAGTAATTCTACTGTCTTTCTGAGCCTGCTTTCCTTTCATTCATATAGTGAAGAAACCAATTGTGATCAAAGAACATAGAGAACTTAGTCTATATGTGTGGATGAGGAGGCACAACCAAATGATCTTGTTGAGATACTTCCAGTTACGTTGTTGAAGAGGAGCCCTTTCTTGAGAGTGACGATTACCTAGAGAGCTTGTTGATTGTTGACCTTCGTGATGCCTATGCTGATGAGGATGCAATAGAACTAGAAGACTTTCCTTGAGGAAATAACTATGTTGGTTTTTCTGTTTCATTTTTGGAAATGCCATTAGACAATTTTTGAATACAGTATGTACTTGATTTAAGACTTCAGAGCTATTAATGAGAATGATCAAGTGTACAGTTTTCTAATCATTGTATGATTGTTTAGTGTTGAATGAGAATTTTGAATAATGATTGTCAATTGTGAATTGATGAATAGCAAATGTTTCACCACAGAGTTGAAGTTTGAATGGTTTAAATGATCAATCTCATCTGAAAACAAATATGAATCATTGCCAATTTACAGAAATTTTAGTTCTATTAACTATTTTTACTTTATTTTTTTTCATACCCCCATCCCCAGTTTCAAAAGTGACATACTTGTACTCATATCCATGTGCCCTGGAAACTTCGATTGAAATTGAAATCTCGGGAAAATCTTTTTTAATTCTTGTGTATGATTTCTCTAAGAAAAACACATTTTTAGAAAATTTCACTCGGGTATTTAGAGGTTGGGGAGAGTTCTAAAAGATGATTTTGCTTTTGAAATAGTAGATGATTTTATTAGACAAAGAATTGTTGAGTCTCCTATAACTCAGCAACAGAATATTATTGCCAATAATTTTATCTGACCAGAATTTACTCAATGCTGATATAAACTCAGAAAATTATGCATACATATTACAGCTGATTTAGAAACTAAAATGGCACAGAAGAAACACACTTAGTCACCGGGTTCGGTGAATTTCAAGCATTAAGTTCGAAATTCGCCGAATTTTATCCTAATCCGAATATATTCGATTATGTTCGTCGTACTGTAAGTCAAACTCCAAGCCAAATGTGAACCCGAACCCGAACATAATAAAAATTTGTTAAAATTCGTTTGCAATCATCTAGATTCAACTAGGTTTGGTTGACGCGAGGTTTAAAAAAATTTAAAACAAAACCCAAAACGCAGATTAAACCCTCGGTTCTAATTCGCGCCGCTTTTGTTGCTTGCGTCCCATGCCCACACTCCTATCCTCTATTCGATTTGCAAGAATACACCAACGACTAGAGCCAATTCACTATTCAAGCTGCCAGCCCACCCGAGTCCCGACCGGCGACAACTCAAGTTTTTCCTACGTCCCATGGCCCCTGCTCGATTTTGAGTCTAGACTATAAAACTGAGTGTAGTGAGTCTAGAGTCTGGAATGTTGTACCCGTACCCTCGATGGTCGACCAAATCCATTAACAACATATTAATTTATTATACTATAGCTATTATCAATTTATCACTAATAACTATTATTACTAAATTAAATAAAAACTAATAACTATTATAACTAATTAATAATTAATAACTACTATGTAATAAATTAATTTAATTATAACATATTAATTTAGTTATAATTTATTTATTACATAGTTATTACTAAAGTCACCTGACATGGGGACATGGGACACGAAGGACATGGAAATATGAGTATCTGATACGGGCACGACGACTCTTGAAAATAGGACACGGAGGACACGTTATATATATATATATATATATATATATATATATATATCAAAATTTAAATTATGAATTACACATGCAAAAATGAAATAATTAAATTGTAAACAGTTACATGATGATGATACAAATTCAATCATACAACTAGTACTAACTTAGTAACTACTAAGTTACTAACATAAATGATGACATTGCCAACTCAACACTGTTGTCCAAACCCATATCATCAGGAAACCTAAGTCACCTGACACGTCCAAACCCCCCCTTGTGTTGCGAATCCTATGCGTCGGACACCAAACGGTAGGACACGTGTCGGATACTCATTTAGAACGTGTCATGTTCACAGGACACACATGTCTTGAAAATAGGACACGTGTCCTGCTCAGAAAAGGACCCTGGCTCATGTTTTCTCATGCAAGTTGCAGCTGTGAGGTGTTTCAGTGTGCAACTAAGGCTTATTTTGCTTTAATAATTCTATTTAAAGAGGTCCCCACCCCATCCATTTTACCCGCCCTAGTAATTAATGGTAATATTAAATTCTAAAGGAGAATGTCACTTTTACTTAAATTTTTAACATTACCATTAATTGTTTAAGGGTGTTTGAGAGTGGTTCCAACCTCATTGGACTTCATATGGAGAAAGTAGAATTTTAGGTCCCATTCAAAATTCAGCAGACTTTACGGTTTTCAGGATTTCAAGATTGGCAGGATTGCAATGTTTCCACTGGATTCTATCATGTA
>ML834854.1:26025-42995 GCA_009831015.1 Picea engelmannii
TTCTTGTTTAGGAGAATGCCAATTGAAGTTTTTTCTTGCAAAGAACATTCTAATGTATTTGAGAATTTCATAGCCATACATATTACATTCAGAGGTCCTTCACTTCATGGATACAATCTATCCATATCTATAGATAAAACTCTCGACCTTTTTCATAAAAATATTTTATGAGACTAAATTTAGCATATTTGTTGGACATTTTTTGCACTTGCTGATCTGTAATTGCTTTCCCTATGGCTGTCACAAAACCTCGGATAGATTTTGAGGCAATCTACTTTTTGGGATTGAAATACTACAGCTGCTAGTTCCAATAATGTCCAAATATTCAAATAGCTATGCTCCAGTAAAGCTGAAGTACAAAGATTGGACAAATATGGAAAAAAAATCTAAAAAACGGAAACATACACACCATTCTCACGAGATATACCCCAGAGAAACTCCAACTTGAGAAAAACTTCAACCCAATGACATTGCTTTATTATGCTCCAAACTTAGAGATATTCAATGGCAAACATGCTCAACTTGAGATTGTTGTGTGTTCTGGTCATCCTATTGCATGTACACTCGTGAACAAGGATTTTCAAAGTGTTAACATGACTAAAACATGATAATCACTGGTCTATCCCCTTTTGATAGCCTCATTTTCATGCATCTGGAGGATGGTTGGGCTTCCAACCTATTGTTGCTCAAAACGGTCTTGAGCAAACAACATTTAAACACTCTTGAGAGACTAAATCGAGGGTATGGTGGGAATGCTAACCGTGTATTTTAAGCCCAAAGGTCCTCTGAATCCTTTTGCCTTCCTTATGGAAAGTACTTGGGTGGAAGAGAGTAGGAATAATGCTAAACTGTTTGTTTAAGAAACAGAGTTCTCCCTATTGTTTTATACATCTTTGCCTTTTTTGCTATTTTTGAGTATATGATTTTTGATATTTGGTTTTTTGATTTAATAAGAAACTAGTAAAGAAAACTTGCAGATTAGCAAAATTACAACAAAGCAGAAAGCAAAGCACAAAATTCAAATTAATATTTTATCATTTCCAGAATATCCCTTTTTTTCTTTTAAATGATTTGCATAAATAAGTAAAATTTGAAAGACAAGTTAAGTCATGACTCAAAACTCAAGATTTATTTCCATAGAAAAGCTCTGAAAAGGTCCCTTAAGGTCATGTTCAGGAACTAACAATATGCTTGCAGTGTTCTGGGAAACACTGGACTGGTTCTATTCAAAACTCACTTCGATGTTTTCAAGACCATACAGAGACAGGCATAGTTAAAAAATGAGTGTTTTAAAAGGGGATGTACAGAACGCTTCAGCTGGCACAATATTTCTGCGAGTTATCCACTGATTAAAATATACAAGATTGATTGAATAACAATTAACACCCAACAGAAAATATTACACCTCAGATCTCAGTAAAAAGGATTTCACTCAAACTTCATTGGAACTCCTAAAGATTATTTCTGCCATCATCAATATTGTTAGGTCCTATAGAGTGTAAGCAGATGGAAAGAAATTCAGATCTCACATCTATGTTTGCAAAGTTTTGACATTCTTGTACTCATCTCTTTGTTTCTCCATCTCTTCACCTTTGAAAGTGACTCGAAAGACATCAATTACAAACTGCTTTTAAAATAAAAATAATAATAATAATAAATGATGTGACCTTTTGTAATAGAAAGGTAAAGGCAATAACAGAATAAAAGGTCATCAAGGATTAAGACATCGAGTAAAACTCAAATGAGGCTCACCATACCAGTCACGATCTAATGCACATATAGCTACCACAGGCCATAACCTCTTGGGAGTCGGAACCGTTCGTCACCTTATAACTCCCATGTATCCTCTGCATGGTTACCTCTTTTAGTAAGCGTGCATTTATTAAAAGGAAAGAAATAACATGGAAAACTGAAGTAAACATCATAAGATTACCCACCATCCAAATACACCATAGAACCTTTGTTGCCCATATAAATATTTAGCCAACAAGTAATTGCCAAATCACATGCATGGCCAAAGGATCACCATGACATCATGCTAATCATTGCACTAAGTAATTGCCAAATCACATGCATGGCCCAAGGATCACCATGACATCATGCTAATCATTGCACTGAGTAATGAGGTGCTCTACAGCCCAGTACGGGGGAGATGTGGGGGATGTTGTCACGTTAGCGTTACGTTAGATAACATTACATAAAAAAAAATTAAAGTCAGCTCAATTAAGAAAAATAAAAATAACAATAATAAAAATAGAGTAGACTCAATTAAAAAAAATTACAAAAAAAACAATTACACTCTTACATATTACACACATATATATACTATATACATTTGTATATGACAACATCTAAAATATTAATTCCTTCATATTAAATGATAATAAGAGTAGATTCAATTAAAAAAATTACAAAAAAAACAATTACACTCTTACATATTACACACATATATATACTACATACATTTGTATATGACAACATCTAAAATATTAATTCCTTCATATTAAATGATAATAAAAAAAATTACACCTTAAGAAATTTGATCCCTCTCAGTGCTTGATAGATCCGCGTTTAAGGTGGATCTACGCTGGTATGTACCAATTGGAACCCACAAAATAACATGTAAAATATATTATTCTATTGTATACTTTGCAAACTAAATGACATCCATTCAAGATTGTATGAAAAATGCATCTGTCAAAACATGCTCTAGATAAATCATAGATCCAAGAAATAGTAAACGATTCACTTTATACATCCATCCATCATCAATATAACCCAAAAGTAGTAATGTTTCATAGTCAAGTTCAACTCAACACTGGCAAAGAGATAGATCAGAATAGGAAATATATGATCAAGGTGAGGATGGTTCCGAATAGGAAGAGGATAAATATTGATTGCTCCTTGGGGTGGGTAGTAGTGGGGTGACCTTCTTAGGGTGCATATCTTTGAAAGAAATCTCAACGTTTATTTTCCCTTAGATAAGTAAGGCAATTTGTGAACAAGGGTGAGATTGTACAATGTTCAACATAACCCTTAGAGGAAAAGTAAGGTGAGTCTTAATAGCAATGACAGATTTTACAAGAAGGTTTCTTGGGGACCTTGACGAGGCACATGTGGATCAATATCAGCGGGGTTCAATTTCATCAACAATAGGCTTGGGAAGAGGAGGTGTAGTAACAAGAACTTTTGGTGGTTGAGGTGCTAGATTTGAAGCAGAGTGTGAGCTAGCGGAGGATTCTCCCCTTTAATGTCTATTGGGAGAGACTAGATTTTGCAAGGGTTCACAATCATCATGATGTATGTGTAAATTTTTAATGACAAAAATCAACAAGCTAATATTCTGTCAAACACTTAGCAACCTAGAGATATCTGTCTTCATAAGTTTCATAAATGCCTTAAACCCACATTCAAAAATTACCATAAGCAGAAATACACATTGCTAAGCAAAATAACAGCAGAAATAAATATAGTGGACAACAACCCATCAAATTCAGAAATTTAGGCAAATGCCAGGGAAAACCCCAATGCGGGGAAACCCAATGAGAGAGAGAGATATTATTATTCAGCTTCAGGAAAGTACAAAACAACAACAAATACACATTTCCAGTCAAGGAAAATACCTCACAGCACCAAAACAGTTCCATCGAATTCTACCTTGTTTTTTTGTGCCAAATTCGTACTGCTGTACGCCCTGCTCCGTACCTCGATTTTTGTGCCAAACAGTCAGTTGTACGGACTATTTCTTATGGCCCAGAAACAACAAACAAGATTCTGAAATCCACCTCGAAAATTGTGCCCAAAACTGCCTCGATTTTGTGCCAAATCCATACGGCTGTATGGACTATATGGAATTGTACAGTACGGTCTCCCACAACAAAAAAATAATCTAGCCCAAAAACACAATTTTTTTCCTTGGGATTTGTGCCCTAGTTCCTTGGAAAACGTGCCCTCTTTGCTGCTCACTTTCCTCTCTCAAGCTTATTCAAAAAATCTCTCTCATTCTCCTCTCGATGTATTTTCAACATGTCTTGCACACTACCCAATTCATTTTTTTATAGATCTGAAAATGACATTTTCCCTCCAAAGTGTATTTTCACCTTCTCTAACCTTAAATCCAAAGGCCAAGATTAGATCTTGCCTTTTTCAAGATCAAGGGTCATGATCCATTCCCTCCAAAATGAATCACTTGAAATATTAAAGTGATTTCACTTTATTACATAAGTGCTTTATGAAAATAAAGTCACTTTAAAATTATAAGGTACACTTTATTAAAAAGTCACTTTAATAAAATAACCACTTAAAACAACTTTCTAAAAACTATTACAAAGTTAAGTGCCTGGTAGTGTAAACATTAAGGTAACATCCACATACAAGACAAAACATGAGCAGCTCTACTGGGTCCACTCCCTGCCTGTAGATAAAGACATGTTCTCTCTTGAACAATATGCAATATCCTACATCCTCCAAGGCTGAGACTGAGAGCAAGTTAACCCTCAACCCTGTAACAAAGAGAACTCCATCAAGCTCCAAGAGTCCCCCAAACTCAAGTTGGAATCTAACATTCCCAACTCCACGTATAACTTTCGCCATACCACCTTCATTTACCACTTGTCGGCCAGGACCAATCTATGTGAAATCTAGGAATACTCGCCAGATTCCTGTCATGTGGCTAGAGGCTCCGCTATCCACAATCCATCTGATATCACCTCCAAATCCTCTGTTGTCAACACTGGAAACTAGGGTAACCAAAGAAAATTCCTTTTTGTACTTTGAAGCAAAGTCCTCCATGGCTGCTATAGCAGCTGTCTCATGCCCCTTTGGTTCCTTCTTCTTCTTCCTCTCAAGACAACGAGAGTCAAGGTGCCCCAACTGGTTACAACAATAGTATCTGACTTTACTCAAGTCCCTTCCGGAACTTCCTTTCTTCTTGCTCTTAGCAGTAAGAGCAACATTCTCATCAACTCTGTCTGTCTTCTGTTCACTGCTTTGAGATCTTTCTCGGATCTCCTCCTGAGTGAAATCATCCCACAGTCTGCTACAATTTGGTAGATGCTCACATCCCACCACACACTTCACGAAGACTTCCCATTCTTTGGTGAAGGCATTTAAGGCTATTCTCACCAACTCAGAATCCGTAATGACCTCTCCAACAATTGTCAGTTCATCTTTTACTTGAGCCACCCGGGTAAAAGATAAGAAGAGACACTCTTCTCCTTCCCCATCTTGGTATCATGCAACTTGGCCTTCAAGGCCATCGTTCGGTTCTCGTTCTTCGCCTTAAACAAGTTTTTAAGTGCATCCCACATCTCCTTGGCAGTCTTTTTCTCAGCCAAGTGTGGGATAAGGTGATCCTTCACCCCATCCAGAATAATCCTCTGAGCTTTGACTTCCTTGACCTCATGCAAGTCCAAAGCAATAGGATCTGCTGCGGGAGGGGCCACAACAGAGTTAACATAGTTATAAATTTGTTCTCCTTGAGAATGGCTGACAATCAGACCTTCCACTGCAAGTAGTTGGAAATGCCATCCAATCGATCCTCATATCTAATGCTTGCAGCCATATTCCCCGTCACAACTCAAGGAAAACAATCACACCATTTTTCCCAAAAATCACATTGTCCACTGTCACTCAGAGACAAAGCTCTGATACCATGTAAATTTTTAATGACAAAAATCAGCGAGCTAATATTCTGTCAAACACTTAGCAACCTAGAGATAACTGTCTTCATAAATTTCATAAATGCCTTAAACCCACATTCAAAAATTACCATAAGCAAAAATACACATTGCTAAGCGAAATAGCAGCGGAAATAAACATAGTGGACAACAACCCATAAAACTCAGAAATTTAGGCAAATGCCAAGGAAAACTCCAATGTGGGGAAACCCAACGAGAGAGAGAGATATTATTATTCAGCTTCAGGAAAGTACAAAACAACAACAAATACACATTTCCAGCCAAGGAAAATACGTCATAGCACCAAAACAGTCCCACCAAATTTGCCTCGTTTTCCATGCCAAATCCGTACTACTATATGACCTGCTCCGTACCTCGATTTTCCTGCCAACTGGCAGTTGTACAGACTGTTCCGTATGGCCTAGTAACAACAAACAAGATTTTGAAATCTGCCTCGAAAATCGTGCCCAAAACTGCCTTGATTTCCGTGCCAAATCCGTACAACTGTACGGACTATACGTAATTGTACGGACTGTATGGACTGTACGAATACGTACAATACGGCCTTCCACAACAGAAAAATAAGTCGGCCCAAAAACACATAATTTTTTTTCCTTGGGATTTGTGCCCCAGCTCCTTGGAACACATGCCCTCTTCGCTGCTCACTTTCCTCTCTCAAGCTTACTCAGAAAATCTCTCTCAATCTCCTCTCAATGTATTCTCAACATGTCTTGCACACTACCCAATGCATTCTTTTATAGATCTGAAAATGACATTTTCCCTCCAAAGTGTCTTCACTTTCCCCAACCCTAAATCCAAAGACCAAGATTAGATATTGCCTTTTTCAAGATCAAGGGTCATGTTCCATTCCCTCCAAAATGAATCACTTGAAATATTAAAGTGATTTCACTTTATTACATAAGTGCTTTATGAAAATAAAGTCACTTTAAAATTAGAAGGTACACTTTATTAAAAAGTCACTTTAATAAAAGGACCACTTAAAACAACTTTATAAAACTATTACAAAGTTAAGTGTCTGGTAGTGTAAACATTAAGGTAACATCCGCATACAAGACAAAACATGCGGAGTACCTCCCGAGCTCAAAAGCTAACAGTATGGGGGGATGAGAGGGATTCAAATTCCAAGTGGGGTTATCATTTTTCCTGGATGGTGGAGGACCAACAATGTTAATTCATGAATATTAGGATGAGGTTTTAATTCAAATGGGAAAGGCAACAAAGGAGTTTGGAAGTTTGGATTATCACCCAAATACAAGTGACCAGTTTGTGATAGCTGGGCGAACACATTAGAATCAATGATAGCACGATAATTTGTTAGCCTTATAATTCCATGCCCTCATTGAAGAATTTTAGAGGCTCTTTTAAGGCAGCTACAGGTCTGAAATTTTGGGACTGTTTTACTGTCACAACAGAACTGTTCTCTCACTGATTTAAGGCTGCCTTTAGAGCTTTGGTTTCAGGCTCATTTAATGCTGCTGTCAGGGTTAGTTTAGGCATAAATTTTGCTGTCCCAAATATTCTTTACAACAGTTATTAAAACATGAAACACTCCTCTGATCTTTTACACTTTAACGCTGAAAGTAAAATATGCAAACCACAAGAATTATACCAGGATTTTTGGTCAACATGACCCTGGAAAAACCTCCATGGGGAAACCAGTTGAAGAGGAAATATATTATGAAGCTCTTAGAGAAATATTACAACAAGGAAATAAACACGAGGAACCTGATTTACAATAGCCAACTCATCTCAAGCTTGGCAGTCAAGTCTCTCCTTGAAGTGGGTGCCCTCCTTGGGATTTGCGCCCTTACTCTGCTGCAATCTATTTTGAAGTCTGCGCCCTCATTTTTGGAGATGCCCTTGCACCCTTCTTCTCCACAAGAAGGTGCACCCTCACTCCAATGGTGCGCCCTCACACTTGGTATGCCCTCCTTCACAAAGTGCGCTCTCAAGCTTGTGCGCCTACCTTCAATGGTGCGCCCTTCCTCTTCTCTTCTCCAAAAACCCTTTTCTCCTCTTCCTCTCTTCACTTCATCTCAAAGTGAACAATAAATACCTTTTCCCTCCTTCACCTTTTCTTTAGCCTCATCCTTAGGCTAACCTAGGAATTGATGGCTAGTATCAGATCTTAGCCAACCAAGATCAAGGGTGGAGATTAGATCTCACCCTTAAGTTCCCTAAGTCACTTTATGTTTATAAAGTCACTTTATGACTTAATGAGCTCATAAAGTCACTTTGACTCTATAACATAAAGTAAAGTGAGTGAGGGTTATTTTTCCCCCTTTAGTGTTAGGCATTCAATAACACTACGGGACAACTTTACAAGGTACAAAAACTCAACAATCATAACCAAAACTCAATAATACAAGGAATCAAAACTATGCATGTAGACATAAAAAAATAAATTTGGGCTTGTTGCATGTAATCTCAAAACTCAACAATATCATGTATGCAAGGGAAAGGTTATGACCGCAAAGTAGCAAGAGAGAGAGAGTAAAGGAATCCATGCTGGCAAGCGAGATAGAGATTCCATTGAATTGATTCAAATGACCCTTTGCAGATTTTCCATTCACTTAACAAAATGAATTCTTTTCACATGTTGCACTTGCAAAAGAATCTTAATTGACGAAACAATGCAACTGCAAGAATCTTATGAAGGTTTTGTTTGCATGAGTACTTTGAATATTTATTAGCCATAATTGAGATCCAAGGAGGACTGCTTCATTTGTAAAAGAGTTAATCTTCCACTGTCGATGCTTTTTGGACTTGAGATATAGACCATTTTACAGAGCCTAGGTAGAGAATTTTAATGCTACAGGTTGCATATAAGGATATTCACATATAAGGACCATAACAATTAGAGGCAATATTTTCGTTAAGCATATCAATTAACTAGTAGAGGTAATAGGGACTTGAGCCGTGATACAAAATTTATAGAGAATGGGTAGAAGCAAAATTGGAAATATACTATGCTTTTGACAAGGCTGCACATGCAAAAGATAGCATGAGAAATATAGGCATCATGAATGTGTAGATAGATTTCATGGTCGTCACATAGATCATAATAGATGATAGAAGCATATGAGTTGAATTGCTAGCTAAAGTAGTCAAAATGATCCTTTTTGCAAATTAATAGTAGGGTGATAGTGTTAGAGAAAGAAAAGAGGCAACTGCATCTAATTCTTTAAAAAGCACAAATTGATTAGCATGAACCAAGCCTAGATTCAAATAATAAGAGAAAAACATTCCAAATTATCTACAGAAGTCTCGGTGAACAATATACCACAGTTACCAAAGCAATCTCAAGCACAAAATTTAATGCTATCAAGGTGGGTAGTGAACAAGTAGTTGAGATAAAGCAGAGTGGGAGAATTGTTGGTCAGGGAGCAACGATTCAACGGGGAGGTAAATAAACTCATGAGCGAAAAGGTGTAGAGATAAAGAACACAAAAACGACACCTGCATGGTCAAGGAGACACTACTTTCTTGTAGTAAACCTTGTAGAGAATAAACTGTAAAACTTCAGAAATAAACCCTTAAATTCCAAAGATACCAAAACATTCACCATGAACACATAATATAGAGAGAACCCTTAAGGTAGGGTAACAACATCAAATACTCCTTATGGAAGGAATCACTCCACAAGCCATGCTTGCTACAATACAAATAATCCAACACATATCCAATACAATGATACTTGTGTATTTATACTTTCTCATGAGTATTCCTCCCTTATTATTATATTATTTCTTTTTAATTACATGGTGGGCCTATTCCATTATTATGGCCACAATACATTCATTTTCCCTTTGGGTACCTCCCTAGGTACCCCCATATTATCCTTCCCATTCCATCCCCCATGGCATCTTTTGTCCTTGAAACATGGGAATAAGCCATATAATATGACCTACTGAGCAATGTAGTCAATTGGTACCATGCATGAGTTTCTATCCATTCTAGTCAAATGTGTATTATGGAAATCGAGCACATAAAGAAACCAAGATAACTTGGAAGAGTTCTCTGTATTGTATATCGTAATGAGAAAGTGAAAGCTTTCTTATATAGGATTACAAGCAAGTTGAGTCAATCCACTTTATGAATGTGGGATAGACCGAGAAACACAATATAGTGAAATAAGACATAAAAGAATAAAATAAACTAAAGTCAAAGTGACTTTATTAATGTCCAAGTCTAATATCTAATTGACCGTTATAAGCTAATATTTACTTTAACATCCTCCTTGAATGGTCAATCTAATAACTACACCAAGCTTATCTCAGAATTTTACATATTTTTCCAGATCCAAAGATTTGGCGAGAATGTTTGCGGTTTGGTCCTTTGTGGGTTAGTATTGCAGCTTGATAGATCCATCCTCTACAAGCTGTTTGATGAAGTGGTATAGTACATCAACATGTTTGGTACGCTCGTGGAAGACTGGATTCTTGGCAAGTTTGATCACCCATTGATTGTCACATAACAGGGGTGTTGGCTCTATTTGTCGCATCTGCATATCTGAAAGCATCCTTTTGAGCCAAACTGTCTCACATTCTCCCACTACTCCTCGACATTCTGCTTCTGTTGATGAAAGGGCTATTGCATGTTGTTTCTTGTTATTCCATGTGAATGCACTTGTGCCAAGGCTGAAAACATATCTAGAAGTGGATTTTCTATCATCGATAGAACCCATCCAATCTAAATTTGTATACCCACAGAGGGTCTTTGCTTTTGCTGTACAGAATGCCAAAGCCAAGTGTCCCTTTCCCATATCTCAACACTTGCTTAGCTGCAATCTAGTGCTCTACCTTTGGTGCTGTCATGAATCTGGAAATGAAGCTCACAATGAAACTCAAATCAGGTCTAGTGGCCGTAAGATATATCAAGCTACCCACTAGTTGCCTGTATACTGATTCGTTAACTCCCTTAAAGTCGGTCTTGGTTGAAATTTTGTAACATGTCCTCCAAGGTCTGGTTCGTTCGTTCGGTCTGTCCGTCAGTTTCCGGGTGATACACAGTACTAAAGTTAAGTTGGGTTCCCAAGGCCTCTTGGAAACTCGTCCAAAATCGTCCAGTAAACACTGATCCTCGATCGGATATAATCCTCCTAGGCACGCCATGCAGCCTCACAATCTCACTGATGAAAACTCTAGCTATGTTAGGTGCCTGATACGTCGTACGCACGGGAATAAAGTGAGCACTCTTCGTCAGAGTGTCTACTACTACGAAAATCGAGTCATGTCTCCTTGCCGTCAGTGGCAATCCAACAATAAAATCCATCGAAATAATCTCCCACTTTGATTCCGGAATATCGTGTGGTTGTAGTAATTCTGTTGGGTGTCTATGTTCAGCCTTTTCCTGTTGACATTCTAGACATCTGGCCACATAGTTGACTATGTCTGCCTTCATTCCCTTCCAGAAGAATAAGGGTTTAAGGTCTGCCCTCATCTTCGTGACTCTCGAGTGAGCCATGTAAACTGCTCTATGAACCTCATTTAGGATCAACATCCTCAACTTGTCGTTCGACGGTACGTAGATACGATTTTTAAACCTCAATAAACCATCACTATCAAATGAAAATCCTTCAAATCGTGGTACCATCATTGTGTTTTGTCCGATAAAACCCTCAACCTCTTTGTACCAGTCATCGTCACGCTGTAAAGGTAGAATCTTTCCACGTAGATTCGTTTGAAGAGGCAGCACCGAAAAGATGCGCAATCTCCGACTCAATGCGTCTGCCACTCTGTTCACTGTGCCTTTTATGTAAGTAATCTCGAAGTCGTACTCGCTAAGCAATTCCGACCAACGCCGTTGTCGCGCGTTCAGGTCGCTTTGCGTAAAGATGTGTTGTAGTCCACAATGGTCAGTCTTTAGTTCAAATTTTCGTCCAACAAGGTAGTGTCTCCAAACCTTCAAGGTATATAAGATGGCTAACAACTCCAAATCGTGCGTCGCGTAGTTCTCCTCATGCCTTCTTAGTTTCCTTGAAATGTAAGCGATCACTCGTCCGTCTTGCATCAAGACTCCGCCTAGGCCTTCCTTGGATGCGTCAGTGCATACCAAGAAGTCCGTGTCCATGTCAGGGACCTTTAGTATCGGTGTTGTTGTCAACAATTCCTTGAGCCTCCGAAATGCTTCTGCGCATTTCTCGGTCCAAACAAACTTCTTGTTTTTCTTCTGCAATTCCGTGATCGGATTTGCTATCTTCGAAAATCCCTCAACGAACCGTCGATAGTATCCTGCTAAACCCATGAAGCTACGCACTTCCAGGACATTCGTCGGCGCAGGCCATTCCATGATAGCCTCGACCTTTGCTGGATCCACCACGATGTCTTCGCTGGAGATGACATGCCCTAAGTAGTGAATCTTCGATTGATAGAATGAGCATTTGGACAACTTCCCATACAATTTGTGCTCTCCCAGACACTGTAGTACCAAGCGCAAGTGCTCGTCATGCTCCTCTGTTGTCCGAGAGTAAATCAAAATATCGTCAATGAATACTTGGACGAACTTGTCCAAGTACTCGCGGAACACCCCATTCATCAAACTCATAAATACTCCTGGGGCGTTTGTCAGTCCAAACGGTAAAACAGTAAACTCGTAATGTCCAAACCTAGTCTTAAAGGCGGTCTTAGGGACGTCATCCTCCTTGATCTGTAATTAGTGATACCCTGATCGCAAATCGATCTTGGAGAACACCGTCGCGCCCTTCATTTGATCGAACATATCATCAATCCTTGTTAACGGATATTGATTCTTGATCGTGGCCTTGTTCAATTGACGGTAGTCAATGCAGAGCCTCCACGACCCATCCTTCTTTTGTATGAAAATAACAGGTGCACCCCACGGTGACACACTAGGACGTATCAGTCCCAGGTCCAGCAACTCCTTTAGTTGCATTTTCAACTCTTGTAATTCCGGCGTCGACATCCGATAAGGCGTTCTTGCTATCGGTTCAGTCCCCGGTTTTAGGTCTATGGTAAACTCCAAATCCCTCTCCGGCGGCATCCCAGGTAACTCCTCCGGAAATACGTCCGCAAACTCTCTCACCACCGAAAGGTGTTCTAGACCTTCCGCAACTCCCTTCTCGTTTAACGCAAGGATCGCATAGAGCTTGCACCCTTTGCGCATGCTCTTCCGAAGTTGCAAGGAAGAGATGAACCTCAGGGAAACTCCCTGGTTCCATCCTACAATCACACGTCTCTATCCCTCATCATCGACCAAGCTCAACCGTTTTGTCTTACAATTGAGTATCGCCTCATGTGATTCCAACCAGTCCATACCAATTACGACATCATAAGATCCTAAGATCGTGACGTACAGGTTGGCCCTTGTGACAAACTCTCCCAGGTTAATGATACAACCTGTAACCTTTCCTCCAACTTTCTGTTTGGCTCTCGAAGCCATCTCTACGAAGCTAAACTCATCCTGTTCGACTGCCTTTACCTTAATCCTTTTTAGTGCTGCACCAGAAATGAAACTCTCGGTAGCACCGGGATCTATCAAAATACTAAGGGTCTGGTCAGCGACGGTACCTGTCGTCTCGAGCACAGTCTACTGGTGCTCTGCCTGGTGGTTATTCACCGCTGCATGCATCCGATGGGCCTTGCCCATATCTCCCACGGTAGTGGGTCCGGTTGATCCGGACGCTCTAGTCCTCTCCACCGGGCAATCGCGTTGGTAGTGTGGCTCCCCACACGTCCAACACCCCTTCTTCGACCCAGTAGTCCTGATACTCGGAGTAGAAGATGATGGCCCACCGACCTGGAACCCTAGTCTGTTTTGTTGAACAGGCCTAAACTGCTACTGCTACGGTCGACGCTGCTGCTCATGCTGTGGTCCTCGATAAGGTGTCCGCTGCTGAGGCGACGGTCGCCGAGGTGTAGTGAAAGTGGATCCCCTCTGGAAGCCACGATATCCCGGCATATGTCTGGCTGGTGTCTGATGCTGCTGTGCTCCAGACGAAACCTGTCTTGCTGGAGTCCTGGTCTGACCCCCGCTGATAAGCTCCTCCTCTGCTATGAGGGCCTTCTGGACAACATCATGCAAGGTTTGAGGCATCAGAATCCTGACCTTTGCACGTATGCTGCTGTTAAGGCCGAACACGAATTTGTTGACCTTAAGTTTCTCAGTGATAAGGTGCGGAGCATACCGGAGCAGCTCCATAAAACGGGCCTCGTACCCGGGCACCGTACGACCGCCCTGTCGTAAGGCATTGAACTCATTGAACTGATGCTCAATGAATTCCTCTGAAAGGTACCTCTCCCGGAACCGTTCCTCGAACAGTTCCCATGACACGTCTTCGACGACCATGTTCAGCTGCGGTAGGAGCGTCTTTCACCATAGAAGAGCGCTCCCCTTTAGTTGAAAGACTGCCATGCGGACCTTCATGTTGGAGGTATAATCGCGAAGTGCCTTGGCAGCTGCGCCGTCCGGGGCACCAAAGAACTCAGGAAATTTGACCTTCTCGAGTTCACGATGAATGCTACCAGTACCGACAGGAGCATGCAGTGGAACCTCAGCGGGTGCCGACGCCCTGGCCTCATCTCTGTCCAAACGACTGATCAGTGCCTCAGACATGCGCTGAAAAGATCTCATCATTCCGATTACATCACTCATTGTTATCTGCTCTTGTCCGAGAACCTGCTCGTCTCCCTGGGGGTTAGACCCCTCAGACGTGGATGCTACTGGAGGCGTCGCGCCTCCTCCCCTAGCACCCCGTCGTCTGCCTTCGCGGTGTCCTCTAACCATGATTACCTGCATGAATACAAGTCAACTCAATTAGCAATATTATAATCAATCATATCAACGAAAGCCGTAGCGATCCCAAGTCGCGGGTTGAACCCTGCTCTGATACCACATGTAACGAACCTCCCGTTTCGTCACGACAACAAGCCTCACATAACTAGTGCGATTTTTTTTTTTTTTTGTGTGTGTGTGTGTGTGAAGGTAATGATGTCATTATACTCGACAACGCAACACGACGACGAACAAGGCGCAAACAACTCACGCAACAACAACATGACGACCAAACATAGAAGCACATCAATCACCTTGAAGCAAAGTACGACATTCAACCGACAAGAATAAAAATGACTACCCGCCCATCCTACTCTGCAATGGTTAGGACCTCCAGGACACATAAGCAACTCTCAAGCCCAGGTTCCCATCGATTTTGACCATTTAAGGTTTCAAGGTTGGCGACTGTTCTGAGGAACAAGGAGGTCTCTACATCCCGCCCGACACAAGCAGACCAAGCCTACTAAGCTAAGGACAAACATCCTAACAACCCAAAATTAATTACACCAGTAGCTAGAACCTTCACAGTGAGCAACCAAGCACATTAAATTTTTACAATCCAAGTACAAACATTAATTAAAAATAGCAACACCCTCGCCGGGAAGCACAAGCTAAAAGCGACTTCATTCAACAACCCAACCCATCACCCGGACTATACTAGTCAAGATTACTATCTACTTAAACATGGGTTACCATTCTAAACGAGGCACGTCAATGCAATTTTCATCGATGTTCAATCTAATTTACTCTGATTACAATTCAATTTTGAGAAATTCTAAATGATAAAATGTCATCAAGGTACCATCTACCTTAGTCATAAGGGCACATCACTTAAGCAAGTCTGACCTTCAATTTGGTTAATCTTTAAAATCTAAGTAACAGTATTGCACTCTGAATTGCAAGTCTAGTTTAATCAAAGGTCACCAACCTAAATTATCATAACTTACAATCTATTTCTAGCAAAATTTAAATCATAATTTAATCAATACAACCAATCTAATTTAACAAGTTAACAATATATATAACATTGATACCATTATCAATAGAACGTTATTATTCAACACTAAAAACGCTATTCGTTTACAACGCGCTATCTAACAGTATTAGCATCATTAATGTAACATATGCTGAGTACTAAACTTGCTGTCCAATGATAAGTCTAACAACAAAGATGGAAAATGAAGAAATTAAGGTGAAGGGTGTAAAAGATGAAATTGCTATCTAAAATAGATATCGCTGCCTGCGTTAAGGCAATCCATAAGGAGATCTTTGTACCCTGCATTAAATACATAAAATTTAGCGGTCCGAGCATACCCATCAATTACATACGGAATGGCTTGTCAACTAAACCGTTGTCATACACTACACTAGGTTTACCATTCGAAGTTAGCTGAGTTGACATCAAGTTATAGAGATTCATCCCTTAAAATTCTGAGTTCACCATCCAAATTTTCGCTGAGTTAACATCCGAATAAGAATTTTAGAAACGTTTTCCCCTTCAAGAGAGGTGAAAATATTGATTGAGTGTTACCATGCGCCCGGTTACAGAACACACAACCTTTAACAGAGATGGTGAGGTGAAAGGTCCAACCATAAAACGTTTAATAACTAGTTCTTCAAAATCAACATAATTTGATAAGTCCTCTAAAACCCAAGTAACATTCCAATCTTACCGCCGTTAAGAAAGTGCTAAAATTAAATCATGAGTGACACTCCCACAGTGGGAACTTCATTAGCACAGTAAGAATTCAACCTAGATATAATTCATGCTTAAAATAAATTTTCTGAGTGTTACTTGAGTTGACATCCAGTTCGCTGCAGTTTATCAATGAAGAAAAAGGTTGAGTGTTAAAAGGGGAATGGCTCTGTAATGTCCCCACTTTGGGACATCATCACAGTGTAGAGATTTATGATGACCAGAGTAGCCAGATGGATGTTATAGTGAGTACAGGGGTATTTGAGAGGCATTGTGGGGTCCAGCTTGCATTGAGCATCATATTCCATCATTATGAGCCATTTCGCACAGGTTGGATTTGGTTTCGTTGCATTCCGACGATTTCCATGATTTTGACTATTTTGAGCTATAAGTCAATGGAATTCACTAAAGAGGTCATTTTGGGCACATTACTTGGAGGAACCTTTCAGTGTAATAGCTCATTGGAATCGGGAGGAGCAACACTACAGGATGGGATGGCTAGAAGTGACTTTCAGTGCCAGGGAAGCCACAAGGAGAGATAAGGAGCTTTTCAAAGGTAAAAAGGTTAATTAATTAATTAAAGTGATTTGATTAATTAATTAAATATTAATAAAATGAAAGTCACTTTGGAGGGACAAGGTGAGCCAAAAGTATAAAGGAAAGGCAAGGGCCCCTTCTCATTCATTCATGTATGATCTTATTTTGATTTCTGGCTTCTAGCTAGTGAGCCCAACATTGGGGGTTTTGAGGGTTTTGACTTAACAAACCCTAGAGGACGATTC
>ML834855.1:0-29314 GCA_009831015.1 Picea engelmannii
ATGTGATAATGTATTCAATTGGGAGGTTTACAATATGAATTCTAATTAACATAACAATTTCCAAACTAAAATTAAGATTCAAACCACACACTCCAAACTGTAAATGAAATTCTAACCTTTAAACAAATTGAACAATAAAATAAAAATACATAAATGAAATGCTAACTAGTTAAGATACAAAGGGAAGAATTATTACCAAGTTGAGGGGCCCTACCCAACAGGTAATTTGCTGCCAAAAAGAGGTCAGTCCCCTTGAATGCACAAAACACCAATTCTTTATTCCATCAAACTCAGAAAATTACAACTCTCTTACAATCTTGACATTATCATGATGACACCTTAACATCCATTACAAAAGAATTCCCATGATGATAATTGGATTTCTCATAGCCCTATGAGGATTATTTATACATAAAAAATCATTGAGAAGTAGATGGGACCGAATCCCAATGCTCAGATTTCAAATTTACAATTTTAGATAAAATCCTCAAAAATATGGGTTTTATTGCAATTTGGGCAGATTCGAGTTAGTCCCCCACCCATATCTTCCAAACCAATTCTAATTTTGAAAAATTGCCAGCGCGTTACTCAATTTTCCATATTCTAGACAAAACCCATTTCGTATAATTTCTATATCTGATTCCATCTGCATGAAAGTCGAGGCACAAGTTGGCAGTTTGAGTTTTTCAATAATTTTAGCAAAATCATTCCCCCTGAGTTGGAGTTCCACACGTGTGAGATGGGTGAATTATGTCCCACTTGTCCACATGAAAACATCATTCAGGACAAAACCCATGTACCCGATTTTTCTCTAGAAGCTTTCCAAAATTTCGAATTATTTCTAGTACCGGATTAACACAGTTGGTACCAGATTAGAACAGTTGGTACTAGATTAGAACAATTAGTACCTGAATCTTGTAGCAAGGGGTTTAGTACCAAATGAACACAATCATGACTATGGGTACCAGACCAACGTGATGGTAGTACTAGATGGAGCTGGTACCAGAATAGGCGCAATCTGGTACCAGATGAAGTTGGTACTGGAAGAGGCAGAGCGCTGGTACCAGATGAACGCAAAGGTAGTACTAGATCACTAAAAAGTATTGGATGACATGGAGTGTGGGTATCATATGAATTTCCAGGCACCATTTGACTGTAGAACCTTCTGGTACCGGATGACTTGGAGTATCGGATGACTTGCAATGCAGGTACCAGAACAGGAATAATACAGGTACCAGAACATGGACAGTGCACATACCAGAACCTAAATAGTACAAAACATGTTGCTTGGACATAGAAACATATGATGAAACCATCATCGACAAAACTGTTATATAATCATCCTTTTAATCACTAAAAATATGAAAAACTATGTATTAACCACATAGGATGAATAACAAGAGATAATGGAGGTTTATGGTGTGATTAGCGATATATTATTGACGAAATGTGGGGAGAAGGTTTAATGATGAGTGTATTTGTATGGCGGAAAGTATGACAAAAATGGAGCTCAACAATGTGATTGAAGGATTGTAAGTGCTCTGTGCATATTGTGTGAAGCTTGCAGAGCTGAGTGCAAGTGACTATAGAAGGCTTAGTGCTGCATCCTAGCTCGGGGAAGGAGGATCTAGCAAGCTGCGCAGATCTCTTGTCCTATGTAGAGTAAGGGTTTTGAGGCTCTATGCATGTAACCTATTGAAGTGGCTAATAAAGAAGAAGAGATGGTGGACGTAGCCCCAGGATGGGGGTGAACCACATAAATACTGTGTTATTCTGCTTTGTGCCATGTGTTGAGTGTTTATTCCTTACTTTCTAAGTGCTTTGATATATATAGATAGATATGTTTATGCTTTGTGCTAATGATGTATATGGATGTATATCTGACCTATGTGAATGTGCTTAGTGCTTGAATCGACTAGATTTAATCTACCTCTTTATGATAAGTTCTTATATACACCAGATTTGGATGAATGATGTGATGCTATGTTTTATCTGTGGAGTAAATAATGGTTAAATATTGATGAAATGTCAGTGCTAAGTGCTCTTTTAAGTATTACAATCACAGATCTGTGTCCCAGCTAAGGTTTTAGACACCCAATTCCTACAACCACCCCTGCCTCTACCTCTGGTGAGACTTCATCTACTTCACAGGTGTTTCTGAAAGATCCGATAGTTAGGGTTTTTTTGGTGTGTTTTTGTAGCGTTGAACCTTGGGTCTGACCCTGTGACAAAAAATGGTTCTATTGTCAGGACCTAAAACTGTGATTGCTAGGAACTGAGGAAGAAGAATCTTTTTGCAAATATCTGACCTAAAATTGTGAAAGCTCTGTGCATAGATCTGTCGCTCTAGTGCGCAGTACTATACTCAGTTTGACAAGCTCTGTGCTAAGGAAAATAAGTATGATCTGAAGAAAAGAGGTAAGATCTGAAATCTTTGTGCCCCAATAAAGGTAAAAGTGATTTTTTTTTATTAAAAGAGGTAAGATCTGAAAGCTCTATGCCCTGAGAAAGGTAAAAGTGATAATTTTTTATTAAAATAGGTAAGATATGCAAGCTCCGTGATCTGATAAAGGTAAGAATATTGAAAAGTTATAGATCTAAAAGCTTTGTGCTCTGTAGAAGTAAGATAAGTGAATTTTTTTGTTTCAACAGTATGGATCTAGGTATGTTTGATAGATTATGTCCTAGCTTGAAAACTAGGGCATTAATAGATGAAAGAAGATTTGATATGAGTAGATCTGATAAGAATAGTGAAAAATATGTTATACCTATGCATAGAAAGAATGTTTGGACTAACAAGTGGATGCAAGATCCCAGAAATAAATGTTTGCAGGTTAGCTACTATTAACCTAGCACACATTATAGAAAGAGTTGGGAATCATTTAAAAGAAAGAGAGGATTAACCCTCTGTTACAGTTTCAGAAAACCGAGACATCTTCCTAAGGAATTCCCTTTGAAAATACCTATTTGTATTTGTTGCAAATATATGGACCATGAAGTATTGGATTTCCCTAGAATGATTGCTAAGCTTGAAGAAATGAACATGAGACAAGAAAACCCTAAGGAAGATCCAGAAAATGAGATTAAGGAAAAACCCCAGAAAGAATTAGAAAAAGTATTGCTACATATTAAAGAAACCCTGAATGATCACCGACATATCAGTTTATTAGAGATCTTCAAAGAAAAATAATGCCTTGAAACAAGAATAGGAGACTTCGACATTGACTGTGTTCTAGATGAGGAAATACAGGTGAATATCATGACAGAGAGAACTTGGGAAGCTATAGGGAGGCCTGCTATGATTCCTTCATTAGGAGGAATAAGACTATTCAAAGGAAATCTGATAAACCTATGTGGAAAGCTCACTCAGATATCTATGAATGCCAATGGAACTTCGACAGTGGAAGATTTTGAGATTATTAAATTTATTGAGAACAATGCCCCATTTACCATGTTGCTCGGAAAACCTTGGATTGAAAGAGATCAGGCCAGAAGGAAAGAAGAAGAGGAAGTTTTAGAACAACAAAAGCAAGAGTTAAAAGAATTCATGACTAGAAGGATCACACACTTGATTGAAGAACAAAAGAAAATATCGAAGCTATTTAACACCAAAGACATGGATGTCAAAGTTGCAAGAACACTAGAAGACCCATAGAATATTGAAGTACCTATTCCAGATAAAGAAGAAGGATCACCCTCAAATCTTAGGAAAAAATCTCAACAACGTGAAGTAACTATGCCAAAAGAAGATAAGAATCAGAATGGAAAAAGGCATACCAAGACAAAGCCCACTGGGAAGAAGGCTAGAAAGCTAAGTAAGAAAATACCTAAGATCGACAAGTTGCAGAAGGGTTAAGAGGGAACTTCGCAGAAGGAAAATTTGCAAAATTGGAGCTTCGTCGGGATAACAGAACAACGTCACATGGCACTTCACCATGGTGAAGGAATATAGCCATTGGGACCAATATAACCATTCGTCCGACCCACCGATTGGGAAGAAAGGAATTTATGGTTTTCCACCAGACCGTTGGACCGTGCCGTAACAGATAGAACATAGTTAATGAAGGCTTCTTGCCCGTTGCAAGAGATCCGTTGCTAAGTTATCTATTTATCCCATCATGCCATGCACTGAGAACACTTTTTCTAACTATGAATTTGAGCCCATGAACTCCTTGATTTTACACAATGATCATTGCGCCATTTCCCTCTATCTTATTGCAGTGTCTAAGTTACTCCTCAAACTCGAAGATTTCCAACCCCAACCGTGTATGTCAGACGATTTCAGTGCCGTGGAGAGAGTTTTCGAAGAAGTTCTGATCGAACTTATGACTAAAAGAGTCATGTCGATGTCTATAGGTGTACAAGTGTCATCGACGAGAGGACTACAAGCCTCTTCGTCGAATGCTCATGGAGTCGAACCATCCCAACCATCAACAAAAAAGAGAACCAAGCATAAAGACAACCTTGCAAATGTAAAACTGATTCCAACCATATTGCTCGATTACATCTCGCCTCTGGCTAGCACGGTAAATCATGATAGTGTACCAAGAGAATTCGAGTACACCATGATCATTGCGTACCTTCGGAAGGGGATACACGTAGTTCAGACAGAGCAAGATAAGATCACAGCATTGAAGTTCAACGAATTCAACCTCAGATATCGCAAGATATATGGTAGGCTCACCCCATACAAGTACCTAACTAGATATAAAGGGAATAACTCGAAGATCATCCCTTAGTCATGGACAATGAACCTCACACAGTCCACCCTGTTGAATGTTATGAACATCCCACACTTCAGACGACACCACGAAGTCAATGCATGTTTCAAGATACTACTATCATGTTACCATGGAGGCTACTTATGGATAGACCACCGCATTACAACTGACCCAACACTGATCCACAAGATCACAGGCCTGAGTATGCAAGGACCTAACCCACGGGACTTTTATCCAAGAAAATCTGCAAATCGCGCATTAGCACAAAATATCAAGGACACCTATGGTGATGTCAAGAAGGGAACAATAGGCTACAAGGTAGTTTCCATATAGAGTGGCACGATGTGCCTTGCATGTCAACTAATCACTGGAAAGTTAGTAAGAAATAACTAACCTACGCAGGTCACCGACTTTTTCGTTTACCTAGTAGGGAAGTGCGCGGAAGGCCTACAGATGAACTGGGCGAAGTACCTAGTTATCCAGTTGGAACTAGATTGTCAAGAAGCACAGGATCAGGGTTATGAATTTTATTTCAACTAGCTCTTGGTCCTCATTTCATTTATTTCCTGGGATATGCCAGAAGGAGAGACCTTCCATGAAATAGAGCCATTTGAACCGCTTGCTGCGAAGTGGTACTCAAATGATATGAAAAAATAGTCACAGTCGAATGTTGTGTTTCATACATACTACCTCCAGATAAAGAGAGCCATCGAAGTCGAGCCTCGCATGACCTCGAACACATTACAAAGGTTTTGACCCTTAATGAATTTCATCACATATCGACACTTCATCTACATTACAGCGCGAGCAGATGAGCATCAAGAGAAGTTCCAGCCATATTATAAGCTTACAGAAGAAGACCTTGAGGAAATCACCAAGGAATGGTATGCTGACCTCCTTATCCCCGCCGACCCCCCAGAGATATTTGATATTGACATCCCAAAAGACACTCATAAAGAACAGAATACACTCGGAACCAATAGATATAAGAAGACTGAGGAGGTCCAAAACTTAAGAAAAACCTCAGTGAAGACCGCGTCCATATCACCTGACCGAGGGGGTGGTGACGAAGCAGAAGATGAATAGAGTCCCAGCAAAGTAACACCACCTAGAGACGAGGTGGACCCATTGAATAAGAGGAAGGTTTCCCCCCCAAAACCTTCTTCTTGGAAGAATTCAAAATCCACCATGACCAAGATGCAGACTGTCCTCACCTCCAATGAATTTGACTTCATCATAGCAGCCCTAAATGATGCTTCACTAGAGATAGCAGAAAAACAAGGAGTGAAGCAAGAAGAAATGTATGATAGGATTGAAGTCAAGATCTGAGGGGTACAATAGGCTCTTCAGTATAGTCGCGTAGTCTCCACTGCACCTCTGCCATCGGGACAACCAGAGTTGGGAGACGAGCCAGCCCAACTCCACCGACTAGATGAGACAGTTGAAGCTCACCTTTGCTGAGCACAAGAGGAAACAGACCAAGCCACCTAGGCTTTGATGAAAGTGCGAGGAGTACTTGTAGAGAAACGTCGAACAGGAAAATATTGCTCTCCAAGCAAATTTTGATGAAGAAAAATCACAGATGCAGCAAGGGAATGGAAAGTTGCTCACGGAACAACTCGAAGTGAAAGAATCAGTCAGTAGAGCACTTCTCTCTGTGACAGTCGTAGAAATAAAGGAAGAGGACCGAGTCACGAAGCAAGTAGAGAAACTCACAGAATCTATCCAGCAACTACAACAATGCATAGTAGACTTAGAGCTTTGCGCAGTGCCTGAGACTCCACAGGATGTAAGGGATAAAAGAGAAGCGACTGCTCAAAGCGCAGTTGAGAGAATAAAATCCCTTTCTATGGAATGAAAGCAACTCACCAATCATAGTGCCTAGACCTATGAGCAACTCATTGAGAATCCAAAACTGAAGGCACTGGAGTCACATCTATAAGAGGCGAAGTATCAAGCCAAAAATATATAGGTGCAGCTGAAGCCCCTATCAGTTGTGGAAAGAATGAAGCGCTCCCAAGAGCAACGCACTGCACAACAGAAGATCCACACTATCTAGAGAATATTTATGGAAGTAACTCAGAGGCTCCAACCTATAAAAGATAATTCCTATCAATTGTTCATGGAGGTCAAAGGTTGAGGAGAAGAACTGGAGCAGGTTTTCACTGCAGTTGAACAACGCCTCGAGGACCTGTGAATGAGGTAGTCATCCAATTGTTCACTGCACAAGAGGTCATGGCACAACATCAATTCGAAGCAGCTCGAGCCCAACTCGAGGCTTTTGAAGAAGAACTACCCAGATTAAAGTGACTCAGGATGAGTCACAGGTGAGTGTTGGGGGCATGTTGGCCCTTGGCCAAGTTTTGGGAGATCCTTGGTCAAGTTTGACCTTTTTTAGAACTTCAATAGCCTATCGAAGGAGGAGTGCAAGACGAAGCAGAGATCGCAGGATCTCAACCCATTTTTGGGTCCTTTTTGGGAATTGGTATTATGTAATGGGTATGGGATGTTGGCCCATGGATTTACCCATGTTTAGGCCTATTTTTGTAAAGTATAAATAGATGCTATGGTGATGTAGTGAATAAGAATAAAGGAAGTTGGCTAAGTGCTAGATCTATGTGATTGAAGGATTGTAAGTGCTCTGTGCATACTGTGTGAAGCTTGCAGAGCTGAGTGCAAGTGACTCTAGAAGGTTTAGTGTTGCATCCTAGCTCAGGGAAGGAGGATCTAGTGAGCTTCGTAGATCTCCTATCCTATGCAGAGTAAGGGTTTTGAGGCTCTATGCATGTAACCTATTGAAGCGGCTAATAAAGAAGAAGATTTGGTGGATGTAGCCCCAGGGTGGGGGTGAACCATGTAAATACTGTGTTATTCTGCTTTGTGACATGTGTTTATGTGTTTATGCCTTACTTTCTAAGTGATTTGATATAGATAGATATATAGGTTTATGCTTTGTGCTAATGATGTATATGGATGTAGATCTTACCTATGTGAATGTTCTTAGTGCTTGAAACTGCTATATTTAATCTACCTCTTTATGATAAGTGCTTAGATACACCAAATTTGGATGAATGAAGTGATTCTTTGTTTTATATGTGGAGTAAATAATGGTTAAATATTGATGAATTGTCAATGCTAAGTGCTCTTTTAAGTATTACAATCATAGTTTTGTGTCCCAACTAAGGTTGCAGACACTTGAGTCTTGCAACCACCCCTGGATCTACCTCAGGTGAGGCTTCATCTGCTTCGCAGGTGTTTCCGAAAGGGCATGTAGTTAGGGTTTTGTTGGTATGTTGTTGTAGCATGGAACCCTAGGTCTTCCCCTATGCCAACATGCACAATCTCCTTTGCATTCAAAACCATGCATAGAACCCTTTTCTTCTTCATGGTTCCTTACTGATTCTCTACAAAGATTCACTTCCTTTTTAAATCCTTCTTGGCTTTAAAATCTACATGCTATTGTGGAAATATCTTTGATACTATGAGAATGCATCAACAATCCTCTACTATTTGCTATCCCTCCTAAAGCACTATCCTTCATTCCTGTTATCTTGATATCTACCTCATGATCTCTTCTTCCAGGACTTGACTCCAGCCAAGAATCTTTCCTCGTCCACTTTTCATACTTACAACCATATAATATGATGATATTAACTTTCAACATTCCATTATTACTTGGATTCCTCTAATCCGACTCCTACATGACCGAGTTATATTTCCAGTCATGTTCCCTGAGTAACCTTTGTCATATTACACCAAATTCTTTCTTGAGGCACTTTATTTAGCCTTTCCATGACTGATCATATCAACACTTGGATTAGCTTACTGAATTATTATTTTCTCTTGTATTGACCCATCTGATTTCCTTCTGATGTGCATAATCAACTTTTTTTGTCATGCCATATTTGATGATCTTCATACCATACTTCCACTGCACACTCTGTTAGCAATAAGAGAGGTGCTACCTCCAATATGTAGGATTGATCTTTGTTTCTCTTCTATCGTTCAAAAGGATCATCGATCCTACTCATGATCGATGATCAATGATATAATCATTCTCAATCTCGATCTGAATGTAGAATTATACCAGGATTCCTCTCTATAGTTTTCCTTCTTGTCCCACAACACAATAACTATACCTTATCTACAAAAACTAAACTATATGCGGAGACATACACTTCTTCCTCACAAAGGTATACAATACACAGATAAACATACATAATTAAAGAGGCTTCCAAAATACTCGAAATAGAGTATTTCCATTTTCTTTCATATACTTATGTTTTCATACAATTACAGAGGCTCGCATGCCTTCCTTTGTCTGCATTAAATCAACAGACAACAATCTTCATTCTATTGGCCCGATTAAAATTCGTTTGGCCACTTCCAATCTCTTGGCCCGATTAGCATTAAATTTGCCACACCTCTTTGCCTCTAAGGCTTACAATAATATACACAGGGATTTTGAACTATTTTTGGTTCCTCAATTATAATGGAATACCTGGAATCCTCTTTCCAAGACGTTTCCTTTGACTGCTTCCTTTCTCATTTCTGAGTTCTGAGCAGAAATTTATGGAAAATTGCAAATTGTATTTTTAATGATGCAATCTATGTGCAATTATTCTCCTTTCTCAGAGCCAAAATAGCTCTTGGACCTTTGTTGGATCCACTCATAAGGTTCACAAACCTTCTTTACCAATTATGATGTAGGTTCGAACAATCAAAATATCATGGGCTTCCTTCCTAAGCCGTTTTTTTGGTTTCTTTAACGTATTTTTCAGGCATAAGCCCCTTTTCTTTGGACCCCAAACTCATGTGAGCATGATTGTGACCAAGCTATAACTGAGAGGCACTTATCTAGAGCCTAGGGAACTTTGGGGCTCTAATACTTCAAAGGTTCTCTCAAATTCCACTTGACTTCTCCCAAAAGTCGAACTGGCGAACTCCCAGATTTGCTCTCCGGAGCTTCACACTTCGGATACTCGAAGGACAAACTAATCGACGATCCTCATTATTTGTTTAGATTGACAGTCAATAGGAGATCTGGGACTCTGAGCTTCAGGACTTCCATGTCTCCATCTTGTGTTGCCTCTTGAATTTCCAAATTGACGAACTCACAGACAACAAATCAACAGACCGCACCTTCTCATTAACCAATGACCACGATCAACTCTGGGACTCCATATTTGGGATTTCTATATTTTCCACACTCTCCATCCTTCTAG
The DNA here is from genome assembly GCA_009831015.1 of Picea engelmannii. Lineage (NCBI taxonomy): Eukaryota > Viridiplantae > Streptophyta > Pinopsida > Pinales > Pinaceae > Picea > Picea engelmannii. The sequence continues at coordinate 9,947 of ML834855.1, forward strand.
AGTTCCAAGTATCTGAACTACAAGATCTGTTTCCACGTATCCTCTCCCGATCAACGACTAGGATTTTATCTGTAGCTTCGGGCTTCAGGGCTTTCCAAAGCACCTCTCTGAAGATCTCCTGAAGTGTCGACTTAATAAAGGTCCTCTCCTTTCTCCACGTATCATATGTTGATCAACGGTCAAGATTAACTCTAGCCTTTGGGATTTCTCAACTCATATCCATCTGCACCTCAATTCCTTCAGAGTAACTAGTCTCTGGACCTTGGGGTCTAATGCCATGTTTCCACTGTAATCAATGGCTGAGATGGACTCCGACCTTCAACCTTCGGGAGTCCTCGACCTCAACTACTTATGCCTTGAATCCTCTGGAGTGCCAAGTCTTTGGACTATGGGATCTAGTGTCGTGTGTCCTCTCTCGATCAACAATGAGGATTTACTCCACTCTTTGGAGCTTCTCCTGTTTCACCTTCATCACACTGTATTCCTTCCAAACACCGAATTGGTGAATATGGCGATCTCCTTTGCTCAGCTCTCAAACAATTAATGTAGTGACATGTGGCCCCACCGAAGGGAGACACATGTTAGGTCCCAATTGGTACTAAAGGATTGTAAGTGGTACAAAAAAAGTGACATGTGGAATTCCTAGAGTAGGTCCACATCACCCTAGGTGGCATCATCATGCCCCGTGACTCCAGTGCTTCACAACTTCGGGACTTCGAGACTTCAGAGATCCGAAAGTTATTCCTTCCCTATCCATTATGTTATCAGTGAAATTTTTTCCGCAAATGGTTATAGGAATCCAACATCTCCAAAAACCCATTAGTTTACCTACAACCCCAAAAACACATTTCCAAAAGGCACAAACTATACAACTGGTTATAAAATTGACATGCGCAGAAACACTATAGGAAGCAATCCAAAAGAGCGCACATGTGCGACTATGTACGATAAAAGCCACACACTCCTATGAAAGACACATTTATGGTTCTTGTCAACCCCTCACCCACTTCTGGTTTAGATCCCAATTCGATTTGACCCTCAAGTCTGATATGAATCTGAGTGGGGGGATGGTCAAAGACCTAAGGGTGCCCTAAAGGGCCCCTTGTTCACACTAAAGACTGGTTGGATAATGCCTCAAATATTTTCTATAAAAAGAGGCCATGGGTGCACTATGAATTCAAGAATATCATTGTATTGTTATGCTGTCTCTATTCTCCTACAAGGAACCTCTTTCCTTATTGGAGCATACTAGCATCATCTCATTAAGCTATACACCTCACCTCTTAAGAAAATAAGCTTGGATATCTTCACCATTTACTTTCTAGCTTTCCATTTGTAAGAAGAAATCTCACATAGGGGACTCAAGAACCCTCCCTAGGAGGAAGAGGGGATCCATAATTCCCCCTTTGTCTTTGGTGTTTGCCCACTAATACAATTTCTCCATTGTGGCATGAATATTGGTCAATTGTTTGATTGATTTTGGTTCTAATTTCCTTATGCATTTTCATTTCATTTATTTAGTTGTTATTAGCTTAATTGTTTTTTTATTTCATGTGATTGAGTCATTTGATTCATACACTAAACTATGTCCCATCTAGTAGGCCCAACTAGACTTGCAGGTTCCCCTATTTTGCTCATTGGAGTGACAAACAGGACACAATAGATTGGCGACCATACTGACGATAAGGTAGCAATTTCCTCCCTATTCAGGTTGTTTAAGAACTTATTTTTGACCTATTTTCCTTACAGGGATCATAACTGGCCTAGCCTTACCTGCAAAGAGCTGAATTTGGAGCTGGAAGAGGAGAATTCCACCTAATATTTTCCTCCTGGATGCGTATCAGAACATGCATGGGTTTTCCATCCCACAGGCTCACTTTCCAAGCATTGTGCGCCAACACCACTGTGTTTCTCAGTGCATTCTGCACACAGTGCACCAATAGGTCATCAGTTCTCTACGCCTTGGTGCTGCATGTTCCTCTATCTAAACTGTGACCCGTGAATCTGTCCAGAATTTCAACATTGTAAGAGTTTTTTGTGATGCTTTGAAGACCCCTAGCCTTCAAAATCTTGCTTTTATGCAATTTTTAAATGCACCACACTTAGATTCCCTTACCACATTAAGGGTTATTCAAAACATAGGCACTTAGGGGCTTAAAAGGAACCATATTTCTCCTCTTTTTCTTTGATTTTCCACATGGATGGCTTGTTTTGATTGTAAAATCTAAGTTAAGATCATTACTATCACATATATAAACATTTTCATTGGGACCATAAATCAAACTTCAATCATTGAGTATGTTCTTCTCTCACACCATAGAGCGATCTTGAGAATCAGAAAAAACGATTGAGGGAAAATTTCATCTCCTTTAAAAACAAAATCTTTAGGAGAGGACAAATCCCCCTGGGGCTCCTCTTAGTTTCTTTTCAAAACATCTTAAATTTGTAAGGGCCCATACATTCCCACATGTTGCAAATATTAGGATAGTTTTTGAAGCTACTTTCTTAGTTTACATCACTAGGGGAGTTTAAATATTACTATAGCGGGCCCATACATGCCCACATGCTTGCAATCTAAGATAGTTTTTTGAATCTTTCTTAGATAAAATCACATTAGGGATTTTAAAGGATTAGTAAGGACCCATATGTCCACACGATAGTTCTTTAGGGACTTTAAAATTCTTCAAGGTTGTACCAATGGAATCTAGTAAGATAGGTAATCAAGAATTGTAAGGAACACAGGAAGTCCACATGCTGCAAGGTGACACCTAACTTATTAAAAATTTGGCACATTTGTTCACTTTCTCACACACAAAAAGTCACTCCTCACTCATGTAATTTCATATCGAATTGTGGAGGTTGAAGTAGGTTTCCTCCAAAGGGATTCCAAAATGTCCCACTATTTTCTTGAAGAAATTGCCCACACCCACTTAATTCAAACGAGATTGGTTCACACCCCCAATCTCTCAAACAACCACATCTAATTTTTTTCTAAAAAATCATTAAGTTTTCCTCCACAAGAGGTGCCAAAAGGAATTTTTTAGTCTAGGTAGGATCTTGGGGATAGGCATCCAAATAACTCCTCGTTATCTGGTTCTCACATCTTCAAACATTAGAAGTTGACAAATAGGGAACTTTAAAATCCTCCAAGTCAAGTGTTCCTAACACCATAAGTCAGGGAGATAACCATGAAGGGTCGAAGGCCAATGTCTGTTTGTTATATGCATCCCCCCTTAAGGAACCCACCTCTTGGAAGGGATCCAACCTGTGACCCATTTCTAAGGCTGAAAATCTAAATGTCGCACTTTGACCGAGGTACCTAGTGGCCAAATTTTATGATATCTACCCAGGTGGAAATTTTGGGCTGCAATTGAACCTTGATCAGATTTTGTGTGGCTATTGGGAAATATAGCCAGCTCTTTCGGGTTATCCACCCTCTACCCCTCATTATAATTGATTGTTTCATCCTTCACTAGTTCCTCTTCCGATGGCTTTAGACGCCACTGTTGAGTACTATTAGAAGGTCCAGTTCTATTTGAGAGGAAGGAAGTTACATATTTTTAGGACACGATCATTTGTTTTCTTTGTTCTCCCATGCGGAAAAAAGCCACCTACCCACATGTATGATTCTTTTCAATTGATTAATGTATGATTCTCTTGTGATTACATGCGATTGTGAGATATATTGTGAAGGTCCATATTATACAAGTCTCTTATTCATTTTCTTTTCTCATCACCATTTTTCACACATCCCACTTTTCTATTCAGACATCATAGGGGACCCACATAATCCCCATCGTTCCAGATGCTTGCAAATCTCCCTCCTATCCTAGGAGGATTTCCTAGTTTTTCCAACTCACCGGATCAACCATGTCACACCCCTATGAGCGCTAACATTTTCGGATCAACTTTGATTGGTTCCATTTTACTTGGGTCCACTTCCCAAGGTCATCCATCCACTAGCTCTCCTTCATAAGGAGGCAGAGGGTATACTTATTCCCTAGAGAGAAGTACACCCCCACCAAACCCCCCTCAAGGGTTAGGTCCATTACCTTCTCACACCATAGCTGGAACTAATCCTCCAATGCCACTCCAAATGTCATATTTGGCCTCCATCAACATACCGGATCTGAGTAATCTCATGAATGATCCTATATTGCGCGACCCCACATGGCCTACAATGCCTACCAAAATACCTTCGGACATTCCCAAGTTTGAAGGAAAGGCGAGAGAAGATATCGCCAACCATATCATGACCTTCCACTTATGGTGTTCTTCAAACAACATCATAGATGAATCCATCCGATTAAGTTTATTTTAGTGCACACTCATAGGTCCATTAGCCAAGTGGTATGTGGATGAAAAATTAGAGTCCCATGTGACTTTTGAATCATTCGAAAAAACATTTTTAACCTTCTTTCAACTACAAGTTCGCCATGACAATGGTATCGAACTTCTTTATGAGTTTAAACAAACCTCAACCACACATATCGCCGACCACATTCACGAATGACATCGACGACATAGTTTATGAAAAGAAAAAACCACCAAAGAATAATGCCTCGATTGGTTTCTGAGATCACTCGTCCCTCTCCTTTCCAAAGATGACACCTCCACCTTCCCCCAAACTGAAAAGGTAGCCATCAACAAAGCTCAACAATATGACATCATTTATGCTCAGTCAGGATACTTATACATAGTACTACTTGACACCCTGAGACCTGTACCATTCATCCAGGATAAGCCTAGGATGTCTCACTCAGTGAATGGATTGATTGGTACCACAATACACCACAATTTGTACATCCAACTACCACCTATGTACGGTACACCCCAATATCCACCGATATATGGGGGACCCCCTTATTACCCTCCCCCACCTTATCAACAACCATACCCTGTTGCCCTCTCTCCACCCATGAGTGGACCCACACTGACACCCATGATGCTCCTGATTGTTCAACCAAGTTATGGTACCCCCTCTACCTCAACTTACACCCTAAGTACTAGTGAAAGTGCTACGCCTTCCTATGCACCCTATGGGTCATTACCATAAAATAATCCTTATTTCCCATTTCTTGGTCCTCCACAACCCATTTCTCCTCCACAAGGACAACCACATGCTGAGGTTAACTTTGTTCAACCCTCTCCCATTCAATAATTTCAAAATTTTGAACAACTAAATACGGAAAATCTGGCCCATAAGTCGAATAATGCAAAAAAGAAAGGAAAAAACCAAAACAATAATAACCCAGGACCAGGGGGAAATAACCCCCAACCAAACCAACCTGCTGGGGGTAACCAAAACTAGGGTAACCACAACCCCCAAGGGGGCAATAAAAACAAACGCCAAGGGAGGAACAACAAAAAACTCCAGATGAACTTCCCTTGTGCTCTTTGCAGTGAGAATGATCATTATACTCACCATTTCCCCCAAATTGATGACTTCAAACAGATGAAAGATTCCATGATTGTGCCATGTCCTCCAGCGTCTCCTACCCCTCAACAGGCCCCACAACAATATTTTCAACAACCACCCCCGGCTGTGTTTCAAAACCCTATTCCACACCAAGGTGTGATGAATACCCAACAGGAGATGCGTCCTACCCCACCACAGATGGGATAGTATCAAAACCCTGGGAATCCGATGGATCGCAATATTCTCCTCACTAGTGAAGAATAAATTCTTCTAAAAACGTACAATCATCAATACAACGCACCCCCTGAATCTACTCCCACCACTTCGAAATCATCTCCAGTTACAGTCGGACAACCCTTGATGATTCCATGCCCTAACACTGAACCATCCATTCGTATTCCTCGCATCCCAGTACGACATAATGTCAACAACCCTCAGGCTAGGGAAGCACACAATTACAGTTTGGTCGATGACTTGGTGCAATATCCTACAACCATGTCAGTCTTGGAGGTCCTCCAAACTTGTCCCACTCAATGGAAATCATTACTTTCCACCTTGGGGGCAGTTGACCCTACTGATACTAGACTCATCACATTTGATCTAGATTGTGGGGAACCCCGTCTCCTCGCTTTGGTAGCTTTCTAGATACCAGTCAAGATTCAAAAAATCACAGTTCATCAATGTATCATTGATGAAGGTGCATCCACATGCATCATGTCCAAAACGGTATGGAAGAAACTTGGCTCCCCTGAGATAATACCATCTGCCATCACTTTGAGAGCTTATGATGGATTCCCATCCTCTCCTAAACGAATCTTTCAAAATGTCCCCATTGAACTCGGGGGAAAAGCCATTCTTATTGACATTGAGGTTATCAATGCCTTGCTTGATTACAATATCTTGTTTGGACGTAGCTACATGTACACTATGAAGGTCGTGGCCTCTTCTGGGTTTTGAACGATGATGTTCCCCCACAACGGGAAGATCATTACCATCGACCAAGTTTCACATTACGAGCCTAACCATTCCTCCAACATCAATAACATCCTACCTCCTTTCCACACTAATTTCGATGCCTACCCCCTCATAGAGATGGTCCCCATAATTATCAAGGACCCATCCTTGTTGGGGACATACCATGGAGCACCACCACTCATACACCCCTCGACACAAGTGTGTGTTGTATCTTCCGATGGAACTGAAACAAGAGATATCATTCCTCCCACAGAGGCTTCTCCATCCCTCGACGTCCCACCAGTAGAATAAATCCTACCTCAAGAATTACCTGAGAACCCTACAACACCACTTACCCCCAATTTCACCCTTCTTCGAAGGAAAATCCCAGTTTGGGAGACAATCCCCTAAGACATCACTCAAATCCCTTTCTTCTACCCCCAACCGAGAATACAAGCTTTCCAGGTAGCCGCAACGCTTACCCTTCCCAACATGGTGTTGTCCATTCCGATATGGTATCTCCACCCACCCACGATGGTTCCTCAACCATCCCTCCCTCCCCAATCAAAGGGAATCCCGATGCATATTCCAGTACTAAATCCAACCACACCACCTTCACCCCCACTTGCCAGCAACCCCACCACAGTTGGGGGGAGATGGAAGAAGAATGATCCCACCACTCCACTTCCTCCCCGAGTTCAACCTCCTTGCACACTATGCGAGAAAGAAGGACACCCCACAAATATATGTCCCCTACTACAGGTAGCAAAGGGTTGCGAACCAAATTGCATGTGCCATCTATTTAGAGTATGGCCACTACACTCATCATTGTAGCACTACCTCTGTTTCTACAGACGCTAACAACAATACGCCAAAGATTTCAGCAAGACCCCTCTTAACCTATGTAATTGGGTACCCAAGTCATAGACATCCATTATGTCTCGACCTCATTCAACGAACGAATGAGGTACACTTTCTCTCTTTGCAAATCACTTGATCATTTCACATACTAGTGTGCTAAGATCATTGAATACAGTCATCGTCAAATGGACATTATTCGAAATCCTCCAACCACCTCACTTACCATGATGCAAGTGATTCCCCCTATTCCATCTCCAAATATTGTTCAAATCACCTCCCCTAAACCTGAGTCACTTCCCACCCCTCCATGGTTCATGGATAGACTGTCTGAAAATTTTCCCCAAAATCCCCCCAACTCTCTAGTCCATTTCCCTCAGGAAATTTTACCACCAACCAGAGTCTACAACCCACGATGTATAGAAATTTGGTTTATGTCGAACATGCCATCACACCATAGTTATGATACCCCCTCTACATATTCACCACCTGAAGACAATCACATGGTGACAGTCACCAATGTTACTTCCCCGGATCCCCTATATTCTCGCATTTTCCACTGTGACAAAGATATGGTAGAGGAACTAACTACACCCGATTTCCCATGGAATGCACTCCATCACAGGGTTCTCTTTATCTCACAAGAAGCCTTTGACCCCCTATCCAAGCCTCCATCTGTGCAATCAAAACAAAGTATTTCATTCCATCCAGGTATATGGACTGGTTCAACAACCCTATTCCTACCCCTGATGCTTTTGAAGAAGGAAACATGGCCAATATTTCCCCCACTGTCAAAATTGACATTTCCATCAAACCAGGAATCATAGAAGAAATCACCATTGGCACCGCATGCTCCCCTGAGGAACTCACAACTTACAAAGCTCTCTTTTAGGAATATCGAGATATTTTTTCTTAGGCATATACAGAGATTCCTGGTCTCGATCCTTCTATCATCGAACATCGAATCGACACATGGCCAGATATCACCCCTGTACGTCAAAATAAATGCCCACTGCACCCATCCAAAGTAGCGGCTATCAAAGCTGAAATTAAAATACTACGCGTGGAAGGGTTCATATACCCCATCACATAAACGTCATGGGTCTCCAACCCTATCCCTGTTAACAAAAAACAAGGCACTATTCACGTCTGCACCGAATTTCGTGATCTCAATCATGCTTGTCCCAAAGAAAACTTCCCAATTCCTTTCATTGACCAAATTATCGATGAATGTGCCGCCCATGAGGCCTTGTCCTTCATGGACTGGTTCTCTGGATACAATCAAATCCAGATCCATCTAGCAGATCAGTATAAAACTGCATTCAATACCCCATGGGGTACTTTTTCTTATCGTGTCATGCCTTTCGGACTCAAGAATGTAGGTGTGACATTCCAATGGGCCATGACTTATGTTTTCCATGATCTCACTCACATCATCCTCGCTTACTTGGATGAACTCACTACTCGATCCAAGAAATGAACTCAACATCTAGATGACTTATGAGTTGTCTTTCAACGGTGTCACCAGTATAATATCTGCTTGAATCCCCTCAAGTGTGTATTTTGCGTCACCGCCATATGCCTCCTTGGGTTCATTGTCTCCCAACATGACATCACTATGGACCCCCTCAAGGTCCAAGCTATCATATAAATTCCACCAACTGTAGAGCCTACAAGGCAAAGACAACTTTTTATGATGCTTTGTCCCAGATTACACCACTCACGCACACGATTTTCTTCTCCTATTGAATCATGATATCCCATTTTGATGGTATGAACATGCCCAAACTGCTTTTGATGATTTAAAAGTGGCACTCTCCAACACCCCTTTGATTAGTCCACCCGATTATGATCACGACTACATCCTCTTCTTATCAGTATCAGTCGTCTCAATAGTAGAAGTTCTCATCCAACTAGAGGATGATGGCCACAATCATGTTATTTAATACATTAGTAAAAACCTTTCAGGACCACCCCTGAAATAAAATCATGAAGAGAAAATCGCCCTTGCAATTGTCCTCATAGTCTAAAAACTGTGTCATTATGTCTTGCTTCACACTACCAAAGTCGTGGCAGATTCTGATCCCATGCAGTACTTGCTTAGTCGCTGAAAAATTAATGGAAAATTTGCTTGATGGATTGTCATCCTTCAGGAATACGACCTAGAGTTTGTAACCCCCAAAATCAAGAAAGCACTCATCCTCGCCGAACTCTTCATGGTGTTTCCCTTAGACACTACTAGTTCACCCGTCAACACAGATTTTTTCGATGAACACCTCTTCTATGTCCCCTTGGATGACCCCTGGTATGGTGACCTTCTCGTCTACCTTCAGACACAAAAGTTTGTATCACACCTCTCCCGAGATGATCGTCGATGCATTCTCCATCAGGCCCCTCGATATCTTCTTATCGGTGACATATTGTATCGACGTGGGATCGACACCATACTCCATCAATGTTTGACCATCGAAGAAGTCGATAGATTCTTTAATGATTTCCACAGTGGTGCCTGCGTTGGCCACCTCTCAGGGATGTCCATGGCCCAGAAAATCATTCGATCATGATACTTCTGGCCCACATTGTTTCATGACTGCATCCACACCGTCAAGTGGTGCAACAAATGCCAGCTTTATGCAAACAAAGCATGAGTGCCACCCATACTTCTACATCTAGTCATCACTGCCGACCCCTTCTGTAAATGGGGCATAAACTTCATGACTTTCAAAACTCCATCTAGCAATGGACACAAGTACATCATCGTGGCAGTCGATTACTTTACCAAATGGGTCGAATCCATTCCTAACTTCAACAACACCGTTGACACAACATCACATTTTTTCTTCAACCATGTCATTACCTTCTTTAGAGTTCCACTACAATTAGTCTCTGATCATGGTAAACAATTTGAGAATGAGATCTTCATCGAACTCTCATCAAGGTTAGGATTCTCCCATGAGTTTTCCTCCCCATACTACCCTCAGTCCAATGGACATGTCGAGGCTATTAACAAAGTCCTCAAAACCATGTTGCAACACACTATTAACAAACATAAGACCAAATTGCATCATATGTTGTTTTCAATACTATGGTATTATCACACGACAATTAAAACTACCACTGGTTTTAAACCATTTCATCTCATCCATGGGGTCGAGGCCACTCTCCCCATTGAGTGCAAAATTCCCACATTGCGCACCGCTATCAAGCTATTACCCGACACTGCTCCAATGGATTAGTGCTTGCTAAACTTAGATTCATTGGATGAACATTGTAGATCTTCATTATAGAACAACGAGGAAACTAAGAAATAGTCGAAGGCCACCTTTGACTGCCATGTCAACCTTCGCTCATTTAATGAAGGAGATCTCATCCTAGCCTACGATATCACTCATGATACTCTCGATCATGGGAAATTAAAGTCATTATGGCATGGACCCTACATCGTCCAACACTGCCTCACTAAAGGCGCATACATCCTGGCCTCTCTAGAAGGCTACCCTCTCAAAGAACCCATCAACGGGTTATACTTAAAGAAATTTTATGCCTGAGCGTAGTCATTCCACACTAGGATTTTTCTTTTTTGTACACATTTGTAGAGTTTTTAGTCTTATTTTTTCTCTCCATGCCTTATGTCTGATCTACAATTTGTGTTATTGACATATGTCTCCTCCATTTTCCTACCACATCGGTTAAGCTGACGAAGCTAGCCGATGAACACAAAATCTTTCTTCGGCCGCTTAGGCCCTCTATACCCCCTCACATGTACTACTCCACTCCAGCAACATATGTTTAGGATCATCAACCAACAACCAAGAATAATACACAGATGTCATTGGCCTCCTCGCTGAGGCTAGTCACCGCCACATTCATCACCTCAGCGTCTTATTAGATTCCCAGCTAGTCGTCCTACAGCTCAACAATATATACCGTATCTGCGATCCTTTCCTCTTCCGCAAATACCGGCAAGTTAGACTCTTATCTTGACATTTTGATTTGATTAGATTTACACATGTTCCATGAAAATTCAATCAAATAACATATAACATGGATAAAATAGTGTTATATTGTCATATATCACATCAAGACATCATCACACATACATAAAACATCAAAAGTCAGTCACAACATATAGATTAGGTGTCATAAAAAGCATCACAAAAATCTCATCACATGTGAACATCACAGAAATCATAAACATGTATATCCATATATATATATATAATGATCAATGTATCAATGCTTACAAAATGGTACAAAATGTATGTCACCCATAGGAAAGTGAGCCCCCCTCACCTCTATGGGTACACAATAGGTATCACACTGCCCTATATACAAAATGGGCTCGCAGGTCTATATAAATACAAAAAATATACATCAAGCACTCATGGTGCCTCTAGAGAGCCACCACTAGGTCCTCTATCTAGAGGAGGTACCCCACCTGCGGGGGGTCCTCCAAGTCCGGGGGGCAGTCGTCGAGTCATAGCTGCCCCCGCTACAGTTTCTCTACGGATCAGGGTACGCAATGTTGCTAGAATGCCCACACACTACTCCAAGATTGCCTCATCCTGGATATGAGACCACATGCCCTCGGTCACACCCTATAGCACCACCTCCAATCGGCAGCAGGAATCCTCTAGCACTCCATCGACCTCTACCGGATGATCATGTGATGGCCCTAGACCGAGATCATAAAATCTATGCCTCCTAACAACTCTCACATCATCTTCTGGCCTCGCACGAGCTTCATCCCTCTAGGGTCATGTTGATGGGTCCTAGATTCCTAGTTCAATAGTAGGAACCAAACCCGCCACCGAGGCCCAATTAGACTCTGCAACGTTTTGTTGGGTATGTGTTATATTCTTTGCACGAGTAGTAGTGTATGAGCGTATGCACCGGGTGCGTAGGGGGGTTAGAGGGGGGGGCGCTAGGACCCCCCTCGGGGGGTGCAGGGGGGCGGAGCCCTCTGCGCAGGGGTTTGGGGGTAGCACCCCCGAATTTGTTTTTTCGCATCAGGACCGCATTATATTTAGGTGGTTTTTCGGCACATGGTTTCTTTGCCGATGGTTTTCTATTTTCAATTAAGGAATTAGGTTTTTGGACTAATCTAGGTCATTGGGTTAGGGTTTTGGATGCCGCTAGCTCCTATATGTATTTTTTATTGTAACCATTGTAACACAATGAATGAATATAGAATATGCTGGTTTTCCCAATTTGGGTTTCCAGGGGAAAAATATCTGTGTAATGTTTGTATTTTCCATTGTATATTTTCTGTACTTTTCTGAATATCTGTTTGTAGTAGATATTGTACAAGGTTATAATTTACACGTTTAATGGTGGAATGGTTCTCCATATATTACAATCCAACCAATTTATCGATGGGTTTATGTTTTCTTGTGAAGGATATTCTTTTAGTTTGGACTGCCTCTTTTTGTATTTTCTCTTGGGTGGGACCGATATGAGATGTAAGCAAGTATAAACCAACTTGGTGACAAACAGAATTAAGTTCTAACTACTGGGGAAGAGGATAAACTTGGGATAACCCACTTCTCAATCACGCCGACAATGATTCTATACCACATCCCTAGTACTAATACATTAACAATGTGAGCATCCAATTGTTGTCTGAGGAACTAATTATCAGAAAGAAAACACATATGCAAATAAGATAATGGAAGAAAAATAATTCATCTATCATAATCATTCATCACATGATAACACAACGATTCATCTTCATCATTTAAAGTAAAGAATAAGAAAATATTGCACCAGATAACTTGACAATAGATTAAATAGCTCTTACTCATTACAACATCATTCATGAAATGAGATAGGAAATAGTTCTTCTCCGCATCCAATCACATGCATTTGATAAAAATAACCTGTCTCTGGTCCAGAAGGACTTCTCAATTGATGGCAGGTTCAAAATAATTCTCAACAACCAGAAACAAAGATTCCTTGCGGCAACCATCGACCCTTAACTAATTGGTCTATGTCTTTATTTATAATGTAAAATTCAACTGAAAATAATGTCTAAGTGCAGTTTAAACAAAACAAAATTCTCCATGTGGTGTCATCTTCTAACAGTTTCTTTAACAGTGAACTCAAGATATCACTTGAAAAGGGTGACTTTTCTCATATTCAGACCAACTGGTAAACAACTCTTCATAAGTTTGGGCCCATGGAAATCTGTGTTGTTCCATCGAAGCCGTGTGAATTCCTCTGATGTCCATCACATGCGTCTGGTACTTAACCAGACTGGTGTTCAACTGTTGTAGCATAGTTTGAGCTCTAATAAGATGTTCCATGAATCATTGCACTTTCCCTGGCACCACATTGGTCATATTTGTGAGATCTTCAGACCATAGTGAATCTTGCTTGGTATGCGACTTGACTACGTCGCTCAAGTCGATGAAGTTGTCGGGTGCGCCGAACTCAGGGAGTCTGATATCCTTCATTGCTTTGTTGATTTTGCTCCAATGTTTCTCGCATATGAACCACTACTCGTGGATTTCCCGGTGTGAGTCTTGAGACATATTAGCCAAATACTCGGATGATTTCTTCATGCAATTAAGACTTCTTTTGCCTAACATCCGGATGCCATGTTCTTCTTTGTTTCATCCCTGCTAGACTGCATCAATGTATTCGAGTCTTTATACTACTTGTTGCGCCCTTTCATACCACCGCTCCATGTCCTTGCATGTTGTGAGCACCATGAGAGTGTCCTCCTGGAGCTTAGCTACCTTCGCTGTAAAAAGGCAACGCTCTTTTGTGAATTGGTTGTAAGCTTCTTCGAACTCACTTCTCAAATATATTGTGGTCTGAGTGGCTCCCTGATAGTACTCATCCAAGTGGCGTAAATGTTATAATTCCTTTAGGGTGAAGACCAACACCTTTTCATCTCGTTTGTCTCTGTCCAAGGTGGCATCTGAGAGCGCCATACCCACCCCGAGGAGCTCCGACGTCTGGGCATTTGCTGTGTTTATCAAATTCTCCTCTATAGTAATGAGGATGGAGCGATCCAACATGATCCTCCTTTTCTTTGTGGTTCTTTGGACGATGGATTTTATTTTTCGATCGTAGGAGATTGCATAGATATTTGCTACTTCATCTACCAAATCAGGTATCTGTTGATCACCCCATGTGAGTGTGTTCCCCAGGTTACTGATGGCATATACTTGTTCAAGTTCTGGTTCCTGAACTCCCTCGTTGTGTTTCGAGGGCTTGGCCTCTGCCTATCACTTGTCAAGGACCTGAGTATTGAGTGGATTAGAGACTTCGGGCACATAATTGTTACTTAATTTCTCGTTGGCCATTGAATCTCTAATTTCCTTTTGCGAGGATCCTTCCTCTGTCTCATGTAGTTCGAGCTTTTCCTTCGGATTATTTGCTCCGGTTTCTGATGCACCAGGTCCTTTTGTTTTGAGGAAACTTTCGGCTTATGTTTCCTTCTGTGGGACCTCTTGGGTTTGGACCTCAAGCTCAGGGGAAGCAGTCATCTCAGGTCCCTTTTTTTCTTGTACACGCATAGGGGACCTTTGAGATTCCTCCAGGATCTCATCATCACTATATACATTGATGAACTCAGTCAGAGGGTTATGCGCACTTGTTTATACTGACACTCGACCTATCTCTGGTTGAGTCATCACTCTTGCCGGTGAATCGGCTGGTGGTATTGTGGATTCAGGATCACCTGACCCATTGGTGTTACCAAGGTTTATGAAATCAGGGTCGCTTGGCTCTGTCGGGCTTTCTTCTGGGCTACCAGTTGGAAGCCTTGGAAACCTGATGAGGTTTGGGTGATCCTGCATCCACTTCATTAACAACTGGGCCTGTTGATACATGAGTCCCCCCATCCCCTATACAAATTGAACCTCAAAGCAATTCCTGACTTGTAGCGGGGATACCTAAGAAACTTATGCTACTTCGATGGATTCTTGAGGAGCATCCCCAGCTTCACCTGGTTCAGATGATACCCTTCCTTCTCTAGCCCTGAGGAGTTATTGAGTCGTTTGCTCCAAGGCCTTTTTTTTCTCCTCCCAACTCATGGCCTTAAACCTTGTTTCTTTAGGATCAACCATCCTTGCCACCACCTCATCCCAGTCTTGAGCGTTTTCAGTGAAATTTCATCCTCAAACCAGTCATGGGCATAAGCCCAATAGGATGATACATGTGATGCATATTTTAGGACCAAACCCTTGGGATCGTGCTTGCAAAAATGACCAGTCTAGAATCATAATTCCAATTGACTTAACCCTTCTTGCTTGGCCTACGCGGTGTCCTTGACCATGTAGAAGCCAATATGAAACCCATAAGGTATGAAGGCCCTCTTATTGTCCTTTACTAAAGTGGCATTGTAGCCTTGAAAAATGGTCTGATAACCACCTTCACCTCTCGGCCTCGCGACCCCACATCTGCAAAAACACAACCAAATGATAGCATCAACATCCATCCATAATATAAACATATGCTAGACTATCCAAATCACAAAACATAAAGTACACCAACATACCTCTCTGGTCCCAAACCTCCCCAGGAGGCAACACCATATCTGGGTCCTGTCGGTAGTCCATCCCACGATACAGGTACCATAGTATAATCTGTGGCATCTAGTGCCACACACGCACTAAGGTAGCCGTAAAATAATGGCCACCCTCCCCACCTCCATTCCATACAAAAATAGATTTCCACCGCATCAGTCATGGCTCCCGTGCCTCAACCACCAATAACAATACTCTAGGGCGCAACATGGGAACCCCCTCCAAAAACCACACCACCAAGATTGATCCAAAGGAAAATTCACCAGAGTCAACAGTCCGACACTGGTTAATCTACCCAATCATCTTCGCGTGCAAAAACAACCCCCAAGTGAATAAATCCCCATCCAAAACTCTCTGCATAATGATCAACTGACCACCACTGATCCATTGCATTGGTAAGGACCCATAGATCCTCACAATCATAGCAGCAATGCACTGATGCAACAAATCATCCATCACCTCAATATAGAAAACCAAACCCGACATAAAGTTCGGTCCCAAACAATACCTCCATGCCACGTCCGCCAAGTGAACACCCGCTGGAAACTGAGGATCAATAGGTAGATCCATTCCCCAAAAAGGGAGCCCCATCAAAAAATATACATCCTCCCTCACCGAGAATGTCAATTTCTCCCCCCTCACAATGAAGCACTACAGATCAATTCTCCACATAGAAATCAGATACTGCAGTAGGTACTCCTACGCCTGTATCAGTGGGTAGTCGAAGAATTTCAGCAACCCATAGGTTGCCAAAAGTCTCCAGATACCGGACTCATCTCTCATTGCCTCCCTGAGGCACTCCTTCTCTCTCTAATGGACTAACATACTGAGATGATCACCTGCATTCACACACACAACAATCTATCAACCATCATCATCATTTAAAAACTTCAAAAAATACAAGTTCTTCAAAACCCCCCAACTTTGCCTCATGTGTGCGGTTGTCACCCCCCACAGGCACACACATATGCACACTTGTTCTTCTCACAGTTGTGCATCCATGCGCAACTATCGATAAAACATATGTGCATCAATGGGAATCTATCAAACCTATAGGCGTGCGTTCATGCACACCTGTTCACTACACAGTTGTGCATTGGTGCACAGCTGCCAGAGAAAGAGTTGCGCACAGTGCACAGTTGTACTTTGAACACGCGTGCATCAAATGTGCACATGTTTTCCTCACCCACATGCCCCCATGTGCGACTATATTCAACACAGCCACACACCTCAGTGTGGGTATCCTTCGATTGCCAGCGCACTTGGGGGCCCACCCTTACAAAACCCCCTAGTACGACCATTTGTACAACCCTACCTAAAAACAATAACCTATCTACTATCCTGGATCAACCAGCTTGAACTCTCATAATCTCCAAATCTCCTCTCCAAACCTCTCATCAACTCACTACGACTGCAGGTACAAATGAGGTGGCATTGTGGGCCCTACAACTATAAATCGCCCCCTTTTCCAAACTTCCACGCTCAATTACAGGAGCTCAGAGAATCCATTTTTCGATCTATCTTCAACCACGGGCTTAGGATCCCACCACCTACACAGTCACATTCCCCGGGTCACCATCCATCCTCGGCCCCGAGGGAGCATTTTTCTCACATCACGCCTAGGTACGCATGCTCATGTTCAAAATTATCAAATAGTTGTTATATGTTCTTTATCTTTAGATATTGTTCAGGTCAGGTATTTGGTTTTCATGTGTGCAGGTACTTGGTCATCACAAACCAGCACAACCCCTTCAGGTATATGATTGACACTGACATGTAATCATTCCCTTTGAATATCAACTGCATCCCCCAGTCACACCCTCCAACATTTTCTTGTAGGATCCTCCCATCGGGCTCTACAATACTCTCACCTCCACTTCATTTCAATACTGTCACCCGATAGCACTCTCCCCTACACGAGTTGTCCCATTCACAGTCCCCTTTGGCACTTTGACACTCATGCTACTTTCACCCCCTAGGGATGGGAGTCCTGATAGTATTACACATGTTCGAGAATCAACCACATACTCCTTCTCCTCATTATGATAGCTTTCCCAATGGACTCGCAGGATATCTCCTCATAGTTCTCGTTTGACCATGCCTCCACAGTATCATTAACCCTCCATTTCATCCACAATCAGTTTTCCCATCTGTAGATTTCCCTCCATTCATTTACCTCATACATAAACCCACCTATGGGGCCCCCACCCTCCACCATTTATCCACACAACTTGCGCCCTCACAGGCCAAGCCATCTTGCACTAGGGAACCCATTTCTGTATCTACACACTTATCCCAAACTATTATTTATTCATTTGGTAATTGTACAAAGCCTTTGTTTCCATCATTTACATAGCTTTTTGTTGTCACCTTTAGTGACCTTCTTTTTCCATCAAAACAACCCATGTCGCCCTTGGTTGGGGCATTCATTACCTTCTACTCTTGTTGACATAGTCCATAAACCCCGAGTATCCCATAGTCCATGTACCTTTGATCTATTAGTTTTTTCACTTTGTCACACCTCTGGAAACATTTTACCCACGTCTAGTCCTCCCCTTGACGCTAGATCTAGTTTCACGGTTGTTGCCACTCATACTTCACATATATCCCCAACCAAGGGCAGTCTTGAGTCTCACCACATATTGATTTTGTCCATGTTCCTTATCATTTCCTGATCTCATCCAGTGGATTTCATGAATCCCTTTTGATTCTTTGAGTCACATCTCCCTTTCTATCAACATCAACACAGTTTCCAGAAGGGTGACAGTATCTTGACTCTCATTAACTTTACAATGAGGAGCCTCCGATGAAACAGAGAGAACCATCATTATTCTCTGCTGTCATTGACCCCCTTAACATTCAACTTCAACACAATCTCATGTTACGGTGGGTCTTACTTTGCGACTATTGCAGTTGTTTTATACTAGCCGAAGACCTCTGAATTTGTTGGGCCATCAATGCCTATGAGTCATCAACACTTATTATAGGTGTCATCACCTCTTTTCAGAGTATGTTCACCATCTAAATTGTCATCTTCCATTATCAAACCGCCCCGGAGGGCGCTGTAGTTATATACATCAACATACAACTTCATTTACTATCTTACATATTTGAGTTACATGACACGAGCATGGGGCATGCCCGCCTCATTTATATACAAACTTTATTTTCATACCTAGAGAAAGGTTTGGTCCCATAGTTTCCCCTCTCCCTTTGACGGGTCGCTTTTGTAGTTCCTCTCAACACTCTTTCTTACAATTGTACTCTTATTAGAAGAAACATTGATGTATTTCGGCTATACATATGCTCCTAACCTCACACATCAAGGGGCATCTGTTATCACTGAAATTTTGTTTGCAAATGGTTACAGGAATCTAACATCTCCAAACACCTATTAGTTCACTTGGAGCCCCAAAAATATATTTCCAAAAGGAACAAACTATACAAATGGTTATAAAATTGACATGCACAAGAACACTATAGGAAGCACACGCACGTGTGCAAGCCAAAGAAGCCAAAAGAGCGCACATGCACCTGATGCGTGACTGTGTACGATAAAAGCCACACACTCCTGTGATCGACACATTTGTGGTTCTTTTT
>ML834855.1:30256-49441 GCA_009831015.1 Picea engelmannii
ATATGTTGATATATGTCCTTCAATATGAACGGTCTAGATTACCTCTGGGGTTCAGGACTTCAAAACTTCGAGAGTAAGTCCCTTCCGTGCACACTTCAACCAATTTCCCCAAACTCTGAATCATCAAACCTCTTGGGAAATCCAATGAATCTCCTCCCTTAGGATTATCTATGGTTTTAAATCACTCCGAGACTTCGGAACTCCGGGACTTCAACCCCTTTTCTCAACAAAACATAAACTTTACTGAAGTCATGAAGTTCGAAGGACTTGGAGATTAACTGTCGAGCATCATTTTTAGATCTGATGGCTAGGAAGGGTCTACCTCCCCTCGTGTAGATCCCACAACTCAAATTCAATCTCGTGGTTATCAACCATTATTACTGTGATAACTTCTCCTCCTCTCCTCCTGATCTTTCCATGACCACCTAGGAGCTCTCTCAACACCCCTATGACACTCTGCACATCAAACCCCTATGAAATTTTTACTTCAAATTCCACATTCATGGCCCATCCAGGTTCAATGATGAAAACATGGGCTATGATACCAATTTGTAACACACCCGGACACCCAAGTCGAGCCATGCTACTACAAAGAACATTATTACTGATCTTTTGATAACCAAAACATCACATACCCAACCATAGACTTGTTGGGATATGGCACGTAGAGACTCTTATGGAACATCATACATATATAAATCAACAAACAATTACATTCTTCTAATACATAGATAAATGTAGAAATAATAGTAAAGCCTATACGTACAACATATACATGCTAAACACATAAATATAAAACATGTACACATACACATCATGTAAATGAACATAGAAATGGTAGTTATCTTTTATAAATGACCATGAACTATGTGTATACCTTCCATGAACCTCCTAGACATAGACCACGTTTCTCCAAGCTATCAGCAATGGGTCACCCTCGAGCTGGGACTAAACTCCACCCAGGTAAAGGCATTCCTAGTCTAGGATGAGACTATGAAAAGTTTCATAATGAAACAGGAAGGATTTCCTCCCAGGAGCCTACTTATGCCCACTTCTCACAAAATCTTATTCCCCACATGCTTGTCCCACCTCGAAAATATATACCTTCACTGTTCCATAGTCCATCGACTACTCCACTTCCCTTCCAAGGATTCAACAATAGGCTAGATTAGGAATTATTAGAGCTCTATAGCTGTTTCTAGACTCCCTCAAGGATAAATCACTTCCAAAAAAATCTCTCTCACCTGGAGAGAGTTTCTCATAGGCCTGACAACCTGCTTCTTCAAATCCACGGGCCTAACAACTCGCCTCTTCAAAACCATAGGGCTGGCAATGTGCTTCTTCAATCCATCTCCTAAGTCAAACGAGTAACCACAATAAAAAATTAGGTATGGGCTCTAGTAATGAAAACAAGCCACACCAGTCCAGAAACTGTGTTGGCAATAGCAACCAACCGTTCAGACACAACAAGGGGTCAACAAGATATAGATGAACTGGTCTTTCTAGGGAATGCAAAGGATAACTCAAGGTATAGTTGCAGGTTCTAGAGTTGTGTGTAGGTTTCATAGGTCAATAATGGAGTACTAACTTGCTATGTGAATTCGTAAGTGCATGGGGAGAGTGTCCAGAATGGCATAGAATCCCCCAAGAAGGATGCGTTTTCCAAATATAATTGCATGTGTCAGGATTGACACCTCACTTCATGAAGTTGCATGAGCTCCACTTAACATTCGTTCCCTTTCCACAGGAACTTAGGGTAACATAGGTTATGTCCAACCTTAGTTTTTAGGTAATAATAATACAATATTATTCCCATAGAGATAATTTCTCAAGCTTATCCCTTTTCCTAGCCTCTTAGCCCCATCCCTTTCCCTACCTAGTGAATCTTAGTCCCCCATTCTCTTTTATCATGGTCGGTCTACACGTAACGATGTATTTATATTATTGATATGAGTATTTACACATACAAAAATAGGCTCGTTGGCCTTTAGCATCTAGGCTCTCCGGCCTAATCATCACATAAGCCTCCTAGCTTATAATCACTTGGCTCACCAACTTATAAAACATGTTACATTTACAATTACAACTGGGGCTCAGTCTTGGGATATTACAACCATTGTCTTGTTGTGATGATCACACTTTATCCTATTTCTACTATTTCCTCAACTACTACTACAACCTCATGAAAAATGTCTAAGTGTTGAACTCTCATGATCTTATTGTTGCACCCATACTTCAACCAACTCTATCATGTCTCCTCACATAGATATTCCCCATGCCTTGGACTAATTGGGTAGCTAGTCCAATCATTGTGTCCAACTAATGAGAATGAACTTCCTCATGCTTGAACTTAGTATTTTATGTTGCATCTCCATCACTCCATCCAACTCCAAAGACTAAGGCAAGTATCCACCCATGGCTCACCTCTGCCACATCCAATCTTCATTGAGGAAATTGTTAGCACTAGAAGTCATACCTAGACTATTGTAAGTTCAATCCTAATACCCATCATAATGTAAAGGATAAATGTTTGTAAAAGGTGGAAAATGGATGGAAAACTTAGTTGAAGATGTCAATCATAGATAACTCCATACAATATACACCAACAAACAAGGCCTTGAATAACTTCAAATCAGGTTCAAAGAGATAAAGTGATAGATGGAAGACTTGACAAGGAAAATGTAATATGTATATCATTTACATCAGGTAACACTAACACACATATAAATAAAAATCTTTGAAATAAGAACATCTTACAATCAAAGAGAAAATACTCTAATACACTTGGATACAATATCACAATACATCCTTTATTGCAATAAAGAAACAACCAGCCAAATGAATCATTCAAATAGTTTGTTATCAAAGAAAGACAACAAAAGATGATATGAATAAGAAAGACCGATTTCCATTATTCAAAGTATCTTGGATCTGGTCCATACATTAGGAGAAAAACTTTGTTACATAGACAATATCAAAATATAAGTTTTTTCTGTCACACCATTCCATCCGAGTTCTTCTGAAGAAGGACAACAACTAGTGTATCATTTGAAGAAAAATGAAAGATCATAAATTAGTCTGAATAGTCGGGACTGATAAGAACAGGTGCATTAGCCAATGCTTTCTTTATTTTCTTAAAATAAATCCTAGCTTCTTGTGTACATTTTACTCCATTTCCTTTTCTCAACATGGATGTGATAAATTTGACCAACTCAACAAAATTTGATATGAATCATCTCAAGAAGTTTATCTTACCTAGGAAGGACTGAATTTCTTTCTTGGACCTTGGGAGAGACAGAGTCTTGATAGCCTCTACTCTACTTGGGTCAATTTTTACTCCTTCAACTGAGACAATATGTCCTAGAAGCTTACCTTCCTTCATGGCAAAAAGGGACTTCTTGGGATTAAGTGACAACCCATATTTTATGCATTTCAGGAACACCTTCTCCAAATGATGGTAATGCTCTTGATCAGATTTTGAAAACACTATGATATATGTTATCACCATAACAATTTTCAGATAGGATCCAAGTCTCATAAATTTAGCGAGGAGATACATCATTATGGAAGTGCTATAGTTTGGAGGATAAGGCAACATATGGTGACATATGGATAATTATAGCAGGGGCGCAAAATGTGGGGCCTAGAGGAACGTAGATCTTGAAGCAGCCTAGATCAACGACCAAGACTCATATCGGGCGGTGAAATAGCACGACATTTAATTATGTGAGGGAGGGCCAGGGAAAATACCACGGTTTTATTTCATGGGCGCCTGACACCACTAGAGGTACATCGGGGTGAAAATTGGTTTGCTCGAAATTGTTTTTTCCAATCCCCGATATCGGAAGTTGATGGGACCTGACGGAACATAGATCTTGAAGCGGCCCAGATCAATGGCTAAGACACATATTGGGTAATGAAGCAGCGTGAAGGATAGTTATTCGAGGGTGGACCGGGAAAAATACCATGGTTTTATTTTGGGGACGCATGGCATCATCAGAGGCATATTAGGGTAAAAAGTGATCTACCTGAAACCATTTTTTCCAACCCCTGATATCGAAAGGCGTGTATAAAAGGAGGACCTCGGTCACCATTTTATGATATTTCAAAGCACTCGAACGTTTGAAAATTGGCGCAAATCCTCCATTCTAAATTAAATCTCAACAGTGAACCAATTTTGCACATTCTCCAGCGAGTTACAGTGGAAGGAAATCGTGCGGCTGGCCAAGACGAAATGAAATTTTCCCAGAATCAGTAAGTGACCTCCAGGTGTCGCCAGACTAGCAAATTCGACAGAAGATCAGAGCGATACATATGGCATAGAGGAAGTCGAGAATTCATAGAGATTTGTCCTTAGTTTATGAAACTTTTTTTTTTGTTAAATCATTGTAAATCGGTTTGCCTACCGAAACCGTTGGTTTGTAATTATTGTAGTTCATTTTTAGACACCGAAATGCTTCAGCTTCAGCCATTGTAATCACACTGTGTAAGTACTAGGAGTTTTGAAAGAATCAATGTTGGCAGAAGTGAAAGGGAACCTTTTTGGTTGTTTCGAACTCTATTGTAACTTTCTGAAGCTGAATTGAATATATATGTAGAAGATTTTGAAATCTCTATGAAAAGATTCTAATGGTGGTGATATGAGTTTTGTCTTCCTTCATTGTATGTATTTCCTATAATATTTTATTCCATCTACACTTTATTCTATTTAAATTGGAGATTTAAAATCCCATAATTCATCTTATGATTCTCTTGGCTTAAGCAATTTAAATTGTGTAATTTTCTTCTTAACAAATTCAGAATTCATTTCAGTAATGCTCTGATGCAGTTATTTGTTTTCTCTATATTCTCACACTCTACTTAATTTCAATTTATAACTCAAATTCATCACCTCATTTAACCTTTTTCCTCTGGAGAGTTCTACCAGCTGATCATTTTTTTCATTCACTTTCAGAATTTTGACTCCATAGCCCCGAGTGTTCCTCCCCTTCCTTGCCAACAACTTTATTAAAATCCCCAAAACAAACCAAATCTAGCCACCAATTTCCAAATAAATATCAAGTGACATGAGAGAGCCCTCTCTGAGTTGAAAAGGCTAGTGCTTCATCTCTAAAGTAGGTTGAAACAATTACCTCTATCATTTTTCTATCAGCCAGACAATATTTACAGAGTGATAACATTATGGCATCGTTGCCGAGGACGAAATTGAAAAACTATTCCCTGGGAAAAATGACTTAAAGCTTTAGTTGATCCCTGAGGGTGACAGTGGATCAAATACCTTATTGGTTGAGATTATTTTTACCCTGACAACTTCGTTACTCAGAGACCAGTTGCACCACACTATGTGATATAGAAATCCTAGCTCCTAAGATAATTCACACCAGGAGAAACCCAGACCCAGAAACTGCAATCCCTGTGTCTGACCCTGAAAAGATTGTACATAAAAGAAAAGAAAATCCAGTAACCCCAGTTTTGTGTCTTGATCGATATTTGTCTTTTCCCAAGGACAAAGTGACTAGCATTGAAGACCTTGAGTTTGACCTGAAATTTGAATAATCCCTGTTCAGAACTAAATCTGAATCTCATTTAAACGAGACCATCTTTGATGAAAAGAGATTGCAAGATTTGATTTTAGTCGTGTATTCCAGGCCTATAGTGACCTCTGCTCAAAATCAAAATCCACTTCAACCCCTCACATCAGTTATGGCAACCATATTTTCTCCCCTCATACTGCCTTCTCAACTACATGATTTACCTGAAGAATATAACCTAAGGATCAAACTATATGACGTTGAAGGTAATATATCAACTCAGAAGCATCTAGACTGGTTAGATGATTTCATAGACTTGGAAGAGGTGGACTTTGAAGATTTGAAAATGAGGTTGTTTACACAAAGCGCCTTGCAGGAGAAGTGAGGAAGTGGTTCAAATCCCTTCCACTAGCTAGTATCACATATTTTGATGCCTTTGAAACTAGCTTCCTTGCAAAATGGGGAGAGAATAAAAATCCCCTTTAGTTGTTGACCCAGTACAACAACATGAAAAGATCACCTGATGAAACAGTGGAGGATTTTTCAACCAAATTCATGAAGTTCTATAATTTGATTCCTGCTGAGGTAAAACCCCCTCCTAAAGTTACTCAACTCAGATATGTTGATTCTTTTGAAAGTGATTTTTATTTATTATTAAGGGAATGAATATCTACCACATTAGATGATATGATGACCGATGCCATAGAATTCAAAGTGAACCTAATGGATTCAAGAAAGATAAAAGCTAACTCTGGCAGGGACATGAACAAAGCTTAGTATAAAGCACAACCTTCGACATCACAAACATCAGAAGAAATGTTTGAAGCAATGATGAGAAACATGGAAAGAATGATGGAGAGAATGGCCCTGGGAAATAGGCCTAAACCTAAAGAACAGGTTGATGGTCCACCCAAAAATCCAAGAAGACCAACTATTCCACAAATTAGACAAAGAGAGAAGATAAATCAGGGGAATGAGACAAATCAAGTAGATCAGGTAGATCAGGCAGATTAGGAAAATCAGGCAAATCAGGGAAACCAAGGAAATAAGGGGGAACAAGAAATAAGGCCTCCTTTTCAAAATAATTATGTGAATGAGGATTATGATGGATATTTTGAAGACAAAATGAACTACTGTGATGATAAAGAAACAGAGGTATTTTTGACGAAAGAAGGACACGACCAGTTCATGGATGCAAGTGAGATCTTTTTGCAAGATGAGGAGGAAAGGGTATCAATAGATAGGGAAGATTACGAGACAGGATTGCAAAATGTCATCATGCAATTCCAAAGACAATATAACCTTCGAAATAAAAAGATACCTCCAAATCCCCAAAAGGGAAATCCTCCAAAGGGAAATCCCACCAAAGAAGCTCAGGGTAACATACCTTCTTCAAGTTAGTCCAAAAAAGATTCTTCTGCGAAATATTCAACTGCAAAGGACTCTATTGCGAAGGATTCTACTGTAAAGAATACTATGGAAAAGGGAAATCAGAAAGAATAACCTCAGAAGAAATCATTGGAAGCAAGAAAAGAAATGGTCACTAAAGAGGTAGAGAAGACTTCATCCTCTTTTAATTTTGAAAGTGTGATGACTAAGATAAAAATTTCGATACCATTTAATGAATTGATCAAGAATAATGAGTACAGAAATCATATCACCATGATGCTTAATATGGGACATACCTATGATACCCTGAACATACAAGATGATCACCCAACCATCCTATTTGGACCAAGAGTAGAAGAAAGTAGTGAAAATGAAGAAGTTCCTCCTTTTATGTTAGTTTGAAAATTCACGACATGACTCTGCACAATGCTATGTTGGATTCTGAAGTATCTCACAATCTAATGCCCAAAGTGGTCATGGACCAATTGGGTCTCGATGTCACAAGACCTTACAAAGACATGTTCTCTTTCGATTCAAGAAAGGTGAAATTCCTTGGCATGATCAAGGATATGGTGGTGTCTTTGGCACAAATCCAACCAAAGAATATGGTGATGGATTTAGTGGTCGTTGATATCCCTCCAAAATTTGGTATGTTGTTGTCCAAGTCATGGGCTGCAAAATTAAAAGGAACCCTCCAGATGGACATGTCATATGCCACTATTCCTGTCTTCGGTCAAGACAAAAGATTGTACATAGAGGTTTTTCTTAAATACAGGGTCAACAACAAATCACAACTTATAAATCATCCTATCTATTCAGTGGAAACTGAGTTGGGGTCTTCTATTTTCTTCAATGACCTGTGCTCTAAAGAAGAGGAAAAAAAAATCATTATGGCTGACAAAGACAGGCCTGACCAACATATAGAGGAGTTTTCAAAGAAACAAGATGATGCAAAAGATTAGATATGGAAAATGAATTTTGATGGAGCTGCCTGCAGAGAAGGAGCTGGAGCTGGCGTATGGATAAATCACCCCAAAGGAGACTCAAAATTATGCTCTTACAAACTTGTTTTCGAATGCACAAATAACATGGCCGAATATGAAGCATTAATATTGGGGTTGAAAGTTTTG
This sequence comes from Picea engelmannii, assembly GCA_009831015.1. Lineage (NCBI taxonomy): Eukaryota > Viridiplantae > Streptophyta > Pinopsida > Pinales > Pinaceae > Picea > Picea engelmannii. Next base: position 38,307 of record ML834855.1, read on the forward strand.
GAAGAATTGGGTGCCAAAAGAATTATTGTACATGGAGACTCTGAGATAATCATAAATCATATCAAAGGCATCTACCAAGAAAAACAACCCAGATTGAGGGCTTATAGAAATCTGGTACTAGACCTCCTTGAGAAATTTCCAGAATGCAATCTTTCAGTAATTCCAAGAGAACAAAATCAGGTTGTTGATGCCTTAACTACTTCAGCAGCAATGTTCAAAGTCCCAATTTTCCCTGAAAAAATCTACAAGGTTGAGGTCAAGTACACGCCAACAGTACCAGATAATATGAAGCACTGGTAAGTTTTTGAAAACGATAAGAAGACAAAAATATTCCTCAAAATGGAGAATGAGTTCGAGAATTTAAACATTGATGATGAATATTGTGATGATGAGGTGGATGCAACTTCTTTCACAGAAGAAGGATATTTTGACAACCAAATTGTAGTTAGAGACATCGTGCAGTTAAAAAGAAACATCATTTCCAAGGGCCTGGTACCATTAGAGATTTTTTTTGATAATAATGACGTGGCCAAAAGTCCAAAGATTACAATAAATGAAGGGTATGTGGAATATTGCAATATTGGGACTCTAGAAGATCCAAAGATCATTAAGTTGTCTAGAAAGATTAGCCCTGAAGTCAAAGAAAGGTATGTAAAATTAATGAAAGAATTCCCTGATGTCTTTGCTTGGAGCTATGATGAGCTGAAAGTTTATGATACCAATATAATCCAGCATGTTATCCCAATCAAAGAAGATCAAAATCCATTCAAACAGAAATCATGAAGGATAAACCCTCTGTTGTTACCATTGATAGAGAAAGAAGTAAAGAAACTATTCGAAGCCAAAATCATAGTGTCCCTGAGGTTTTCAAAATGGGTGGAAAATCTGGTGCTAGTTAGAAAAAAGAGTGGAGATATCAGGTTGTGTGTGGATTTCAGGAACCTGAATAAGGTATCTCTCAGGGACAACTACCCATTTCCCAAAATGGATCATATTTTATAGAAGGTAGTGGACTCTCAGAATATGTCAATGTTAGATGGTTTCTCGGGATACAATTAGATTATGGTACATCCTGACAATCAATAAAAGACAATGTTTACCACACCATGGGTAACATTCATGTATGCCAAAATGTCGTTTGGACTTATGAATGCAGGAGAAACATTTCAAAGAGATATGGACATAGATTTTGTTGATGAAAATATAAATTCATTGTTATATACCTTGATGACATCACTGTGTATTCTACCTCAGATGAGGAACACCTCAAACATCTCAGAAGGGCGTTTCAAAAATGCAGAAAGTTTGGGATCTCATTAAACCCTAAGAAGTCAAATTTCACCATGGAAGAAGGAAAGTTGTTGGGACACATTATTTCAGAGGAAGGGATAAAGGTAGACCCCAACAGAGTTGAGGGGATCTTAAAAATTGGCATACCCATAAGTAAAAAGGAAGTACAATACTTCCTACAAAAAGTGAACTTTCTGAGAAGATTCATCCCTAATTTGGCTGAAATCATAAAACACATTACCAACATGCTCAAGAAGGGAAATGAAATAAAGTGGATTCCTGAGGCTAGAAAATATTTTGAAGACATCAAGGTGGCATTGACAATGGATCTTGTACTGGCTAGTCCCAATTTTGAGAAATATTTCATATTATTCTCTTTTTCCTCATAACACACAATTGAAAGTGTGGTACTCCAGAAAGATGAACAGAATTTTGAGAAGACAATAGCGTATTACAGCAAGACATTGAGGGATGCTCCTTTAAAATATGACATCATGGAGAAGCAAGCATATGCTCTAGTAAAGGCCTTGAAAGAATTCAGAGTCTACATCCTACACTCCCATACCACTTCTTATGTACCCAGTAGCTCAGTGAAAGACATCTTGACTCAGCTCGATCCCGAAGGAAAGAGAGGAAAATGGATTGTAGTGCTATTAGAATATGATCTTGAAATATAACCCACGAAGTTAATCAAGGGACAGGGGTTGGATAAGCTAATGGAATAGACCAATTGTGAATTGTTAGGAATAAATTTCATTACAGACCTATTAGAGGTTGCAGAAGAAGAGAAGGCGACTCCACAAATATCCCAAAAATTTCTTGACTCTGCGTTGTATGCATATATCATCTTTGTGATGAAAAATTCGCAAGCTCCTCCTGAATTTAATAAGACAAAATCCATATTCTTGAAATTGAAGGAAGCAAAATTTTGTATAGTGAATGAATCACTATATTGGAAAGATCCAGGGGGGATTTTATTGAGTTTTTTGATAGTAGGAGAAGTAGAAAACCATCAGAGAGTTCCATAAGGGTGACTGTGGAGGTCATCATTATTGGAAGACAACTGTGCATAAAATTCTAAGGGTTGGATTTTATTGGCCTAACATTTTTCCTGACGTTTATAAAGAGGTTTCAAAGTGCCATGAATGTCAAATCTTCGATGGGAAAGGAAAATTGCAGCCTCTGCCCTTAAATCCCATTTCAGTGGAAGCTCCTTTCAGACAGTGGGGCCTTGATTTTATAGGGGGAATACATCCACAATCCTCAGCTCAACACAAATGGATCTTGACAAAGACCTATTATTTTACTAAGTGGATCGAAGTAGTTCCCACCAGGCAGGCGATAGATGATGTTATCATCTGATTTTTAGAAGACAATATTTTGTCCAGATTTGGATGCCCAATCAAGATTATAACAGACAATGCAATGTCTTTAAAATCTAAGAAAATGGAAAAATTCTACATTGATTACAACATCACCCTTGGACATTATACGTCATACTACCCTCAAGGAAATGACTTGGATGAGTCTTCGAATAAAAGCTTAGTCAGAATCATCAAAAAACTACTGCAAGAAAATAAAAAGGCCTGACACAAGAAGCTCATTCATGCACTATGGGTTGACAGAATATCCCCTAAGAGGTCCATAGAAACATCTCCTTTCCAAATCATTTATGGTACAAAGGTGATTTTTCTACCGTGTTAGGATTGCCAATGATGAAGTTGTTACAGGAGCAAGAAGAGGAAACAAACACCAATCAGAGAAGAGACGATGAGTTGATCAATGTACAACAAACCAGGGAAAAGGATTTCTATAATACTCAGTTGCATCAAGATAAGATCAAAGAATATTTCAAAAAGCGTACCAAGGTGGACGATTTTGAAATGGGAGACTTGGTATTGAAATGGGACACCAGAAAGGAAGATAAGGGAAATCACAGGAAGTTTGATCATATGTGCTTGGGCCCATTCCAATTCGCAACATACCATGGAAGTAACGCCTACATACTGCAAGATATTAGCAGAGACCTCGTTGGAGGAGGGCCTATGAATGGCAGGTTCCTCAAGCATTATGTCATTTAAACATCATCAACCCTTCCATTCATTGTACATAATTGTTTTATGTTTTTCTTTTCACATGAAGAAGTTGGAATAAAAGAAGCATAGTTGAAGCCCGGGGTGAAGGTCCTAAGCTATGCTGAGTAGATTTTGAGTTTTTGAATAAAGACCAGCGGATTCAGATCACATGAATAGACCACAACCCAATGGGTAGGTACTTAGTCTATAGTTCTTTTCTACCTTGCAGGGAGGATGGCATCCCCAGTTGGAGCCTATGTTATCACCATAACAATTTTTAGATAGGATCCAAGTCTCAGAAATTTAGTGAGGAGCTACATCACTATGGAAGCGCGATAGTTTGGAGGATAAGGAAACATATGGCGGCATATGGATAAATATAGTAGGGGTGTGAAATGTGAGGCCCAACGAACCGTATATATTGAAGTGACCCAGATCAAAGACGAAGACTCATATCGGGTGGTGAAATAGTACGATGTTTAATTATGTGAGGGTGGGCCAGGGAAAATACCACAGTTTCATTTTGTGGACGTGTGGTGCCACTAGAGGTACATCGAGGTGAAAAGCGGTGCTTGAAACCATTTTTTCCAATCCTTGATATCGAAAGTTGATGGGACCTGACGGACCGTAGATATTGAAGCGACCCAGATCAATGACTAAGACACATATCAGGAAATCAAGCAGTGCGAAGGATAATTATTTTAGGGTGGATGAGGGAAAATACCATGGTTTTATTTTCGGGACACATGGCATCATCAGAGGCATATCGAGGAAAAAAGAGGTCTACCTAAAACTGTTTTTTCCAACCCCCAATATCAAAAGGTGCATATAAAAGGAGGACCTTGGTCATTATTTTATGATATTTCAAAGCACTCAAACATTTGAAAATTGGCGCAAACCCTCCATTCGAATTAAATCTCAACAGTGAACCAGTTTCTCACATTCTCCGTCGAGTTACAGTGGAAGGAAATTGTGCGGTTGGGCAGGACGGAATGCAGTTTTCCCGGAACCAGTAAGTGATCTCCAGGTGTCACCAGACCAACAAATTCGACAGAAGATAAGAGAGAGACCGATGGTGAAGAGGAATCCAATAATTCAGAGAGATCCGTCCTTAGTTTATGAAACATTGTTTTTGGTTAAATCATTGTAAATCGGTTTGCCTACCGAAATCGTTGGTTTGTAATTATTGTAGTCAGTTTTTAGACACTAAAACGCTTCAGTTTCAACCATTGTAATCAAACTATATAAGTACTAGGAGTTTTGAAATAATTAATGTTGGCAGAAGTGCAAGGGAACCTTTTTGGTTTTTTTAAACTCTATTGTAACTTTCTGAAGCTGAATTGAATATATATGCAGAATCTTTTGAAATCTATATGAAAAGATTCTAATGGTGGTGATATGAGTTTTGTCTTCCTTCATTATATGTATTTCCTATAATATTTTATTCCATATACACTTTATTTTGTTTAAATTGGAGAATTAAAGGCCCAAAATTCATCTTCTGATGTTCTTGGCTTAAGGAATTTAAACTGTGTAATTTTCTTCTTAACGAATTCAGAATTCATTTCAGTAATGCTCTAATGCAGTTATTTGTTTTCTCTATCTTCCCACACTCTACTTAATTTCAACATATAACTCAGATTCATCGCCTCATTTAACCTTTGTCCTATGGAGAGTTCTAACAGTTGATCATTATTTTCATTCACTTTCATAATTTTGACTCCATAGCCCTGAGTGTTCCTCCCCTTCCTTGCCAACAACTTTATTAAAATCCCCAAAATAAACCAAATCTAGCCACGAATTTCCAAAAAAATATCAAGCTACACGAGAGAGCCCTCTATGAGTTGAACAGGCTATTTCTTCATCTCTAAAGTAGGTTGAAACAGTTACCTCTATTGTTTCTATCAGCCAGACAAAATTTACAGAGTGCTAACAACATCATCCAAGTAGATCACCACACACTTATTTTTTTCTCCAATAAAAGCAATATCCATTGCACGCTGGAAAGTTTCCCCTGCATTCATGAGACCAAAGGGAATCTTGGCATACATGAATGTACCCCAAGGAGTGGTGAATGTTTTCATATCCCTGTCTTTTGGTAATACAAAAATCTGATTGTAGCCTGAAAAACCATTAATCATGGACATTCTTACTGAGCCTGTCATCCTTTGCAAGATATGCTCCATTTTAGGCAAGGGGTAATTGTCTTTTCTGGAACACCTGTTTAAATTTATTAAATCAACAAAAAGTATGATCTCACCATTATTTTTTCTATTAGGGACTAGATTATCTATCCACTCAGAATACCTCAAAGGTATAAAGATCTGAGCATTAAACAATTTTTTGACCTCCTTCTCCATAATGGGTAGTAACATAGGATTGATCTGACTTAGTTTCTTTCTAAATTGTTTGGTATCATCCTTCAAGGGTATTCTATGCTCAATAATGCTTGTATCATAAGTTTCCAAATCCTCATACTTCCCTACAAAGACGATATCAAGAAATTCCTCTAATAATTTGATATATTCAACCCTTTGCTTTTCTGACAAACTACTGGAAAATTTGACATACTTGGGATCCTCATCAGAATCTAGATTGCACTATGTCAGATCAAAATTTTCACTTGAACCTCTCAATTTGACAACCACATCATTGTTATAAAATAATATCTCTAAGGGAACTAATCCTTTAGGAATATGTTTGCTAGAAAACTGGACAATCTTGTTATCTGCAATCTTGTTCAAGAATTTATCAGCATGTGGACTTTTCTCATCATCTGGGTCTTGATCAATGTGAAGAGCAGGAAATTCCTCTATTATTTCCAGAAATCTCTTTATTTCAAGATTATCCTCAAAAAAATTCCAATGCTTGACATTATCAGGTATATATGGTCTATACTTCACCTCAACATCATACTTGAGTTTACGAGGTAGTGGGATTTTAAAGTTACTAGAAGAAACAACTAGGGAATCAACCAATACATTATCTTCTATGGGAACAAATGATATGTTGAAAGATAGGAAGAAATTTTCAATAAGGTCCCATACCTCATTCCTGTAAGTTCTTAGTCTTGGATTCTTTGATTGATATATATTTCTGACTTGATGCACAATCAACTCTGCATCTCCAAAAATTGATAATTCTTCAATTTTCATGTCTTTTGCATCCCTAAGCTCCAAAATTAGGGCCTCATATTCTGCAATGTTGTTTGTGGTTTCAAATTCCAATTTCAATAAAAAGGTAATGACTTCTTAAGAAGGGGAAATGAACACAACTCCAACACCAACATTATGTTTGGAAGATGCACCATCAAAATACATTTTCCAAGTTTGAGAATCTTGTCTAGGTGTCTCACATGTTGTTGGTGATTACTTTTTAATTTCCAATGGTGACTAAGGAAAATCATAAAGATACAAAATGATCGATCACATATCAGTGTCAACAACAAAAATAGGATGGTTTGTGGGATTTCCTTCATCACTAATAATATATTCCAGTTGCGCTTCTTTATACAACCTTCTATGTTCACCCCCAAAGATTGGTATAATAGCATAAGAGATATCCATTTGCATTGTCCCTCCCAACATTTTAATCCGTGATATGGATACTAACATCCAAATCTTGGGGGGAACATCTGCAACTACAATATCCATGAATATACTCTTCATAGGTAGTTGAAAGAGAGCAACAACCAAATCTTTAATCACCCCAAGTCATTTTACCTTTCTTGAGTCAAAGGAATACAAATCATGATATGCTTTAGTGATTTCCAGATCCATGACAGACTTAGGCATTAAGTTATGGGATGCACATGAGTCCATAAGGCAATTGTGCAATATTTTATCATGTACATTCAATGAGGTGTAAAAAGGAGGAGAGGAGTCATCTTTGTCTTCTACTAGTGGCCCCAAAATAACTGCAGGTTTTTCATCTTGCAAATTAACTGAATCTATTGAATGGGAATAAAATTCAGGCTGCAACATTTTAGAAATGGACTTCTTGAAATCTTCATTCTTTATCAAATATAGGAATGGTACAAGAATTTTAATTTTATGGATTTCATTCTCAAAGTTAAAAGAGGATGGGGACTTCAGAATTTCCTTGGTTTCTTGAACATGAGATTTAATAAGAGGCTGATTATTTTGTTCCCCATTTCCTTTATTTTGTGCAGCCAATATTTTAGTATAAGTGTCTGATTTTTTGGGCTGATTAGATGTACTAGGCTTCCCCTCTTTTTGTTTTGACCTCAAATTGTACTTGTTCTGAGTTTCATTTTTTTTCTCCCTTGCTTAATTCATTTAGTTGACTGCTCATTAGAGACTCTTCATAAGTAGAATGAGTTAGATGAGGGGAAGTAGATGTGTCCCCCAAACAATGAATTTCTTGATCTCCTTATTCATTATGTCCTTCTTCATCATCAACGATATCATTTTGGAGAGGGGTTTGAACCTTCTGATCCTCTCTATTTATATGATCTCTCAGAAGAATTCGAGGTGTATTATTTTGTCTTCTAGAATTGTTTTTATTTCCAAAATCTTGGGGGTTTCTATTTGCTTGTCTCCCTTCAAGTTTTAGTTTTTCCATTTCTACAGAAAGTGACTTGAATAAATTAGTCAATTCATCAACCCAAGGGTTAGTTCCTGAAGCATCAGAAGATGAAGCTTATGCCTTTTGTTTCCTTCTATCCCTATCAGATTTGCCTCTTAACTTATTTGTCGCCAATATGTTTGATTCCACCTCTAGAAAAACATATTGCATATGGGATAATGAAGAATACCTTCTCTCTCTCAACAAAAGACAAAATTCAAGGTCAAAGGCACTAACATAGTGTTGTGTTGGTTATGTCACATGGGTGGGAAAAAACACAACACTTGCATGCTTAGTTAAGTCAGCTAAACAAGACAGAGGTTTGTGATTTTATTAGAAAACCAAATGCACATGAAACAAGAAATAAAAACTAAAAGAAACTAAGAAATAAATGTTATAGAAACTTGCAAGAACTAGAACCATGAAAAGCAAATGATGACCAATATATAGCTACCAATGGATCAATATATTGATAGGCTAAACACCATATAGAAAGGCATGGACTTATGAGTCCCCTCTTCCTCCTTGGGAGGGATATTGAGTTCCCTAATAGAGAGCTCTTTTCTTCATGCAATGACAAATGACAATGGTGAAGAAATACAATTCCAATTTCCTCAAGAGGTGAGTGGAATGGCCCTTGCTATAGTGCTTGAATGATTCAAAGAGAAAAGAGGATTCTCAAAGAAGAATTCTTGCAACATAACAATACCTTGAAGTTCTTATTTTTCTAGCACACCCATGGAACATATTTATAGCATCCATTCATGGAAAGATATAATTGGTTTATAGTGTGAACAAGGGGCCTTTTAGGGAACTTCCTAGCCCTTGACCAACCTCCAAGCTAGATTTCTCTAAGATATGAGTGTCAAATTGTGTTGGGGGTTGGACTAGAAGTGGTTGAGAGGCCGACAAGATTCATAAATGTTCCATTCATAGAAGTGCATGACTTTTCTCATAGACAGTTGCGCATCTTGCGCACAGTGCGTGCGCTTCCTTTGGTGAATTTGCACACTTTGATTTTTGAACCAAGTATATAGTTTTTTTTTCCTTCTGATGGATTTTGGTGTTGTAGGTGGACTAATTGTTGCTGGCATTGATATATTTCTTCAACCATTGTGTGAAATGTTGCGAACGATTTTTTAGTGATAACATATGCCCCCTGTTGTGTGAGGTTAGGAGCATACGTATAGCTAAAATACATCAATGTTTCTTTTTCTAAGAGTGCCATTGTAAGGAAGAGTGAAGATAGGAACTACAAGAGAGATCCATTGGAGGGAGAGGGAAACCTGTGGGACCCAAACCATTCTCTAGGAAAAAAATAAAATATGTGTACAAACGAGGCTGGCATGCCCCATGCTTGTGTCATGAAACCAAACTATGTGACTATAACTGAAGATATATGATGATGTAGATAACTGTAGTGCCCTTGGGGGCGATTGATAATGGAAGATGACAATTATGAATGGTTAACAGGATCGGAAGTGAATAAAGGATGACTGTAAGAATTTTCGATGACTTGTAGGCATTGATGGCCTAACAAATTCAAAGGTCTTCGACTGGTATGAAAAACTGCAAAGGTTGCATAGTAAGACCCACTGTAACATGAGAATTTGTTGAAGTCAAATGTTATGGAGGTCAATGAAATCAGAAAGCAATGATGATTCTCTCTGTGTCATCTGAGAGTCCTCATTGAAAAGGTAATGAGAGTCAAGATACTACCACCCTTCTGGAAACTATGTTGATGTCAACAGGAAGGGAGACGCGATGACAAGAAGTAAAGGGCTTCTTGAAATCCACTGATTAATAGATGATATCAGGTATTGACGAGTAACATGAATGAAGTCAATATGTTGTGGGACTCAAGACTGCCCTTGGTTGGGGTATTGAAGAATGATTGGAAAAAACTGTAAAACTAGATCTACTATCAGGGGGATGACTAGATATGGGGTTAAACTATGCCATAGGCTAACAAAGTGGGAAAACTCAAAGATTGTGGGTACATGGACTTGGGATACTCAAGGTTTATTAACGATGTCTGTATGAAAAAATATTGGATGCCCGAACGAAGGGAGACATGGGTTGCTTTTCTAGGTAAAAGAAGGCCATCGAGGATGACGACTAAAAATCTATGTATATGCTGAAAACAAGGGCTTTATACAATTACCAAAGAAATAAAGAATAATATGGGATGAGTATACAGATACAAAAACAAGTGCCCTAGTGAAATATGTCTTGGCCTATTTAGGGTACAAGTTTGTGGAAGATAACTGGTGGAGGGTGGGGGCCCCATGGGTGGGTTTCTATATGAGGTAAGTGGATGGAGAACAATCTACAGATGGGAAAACTTATGGTGGATGAGATGGAGGGTTAATGAAACTGTGGGGATGCAGTCAATAGAACCAAGTGTAGGATGATATGACATGGGAGTCCATTGGGAAGGTTTAGCAATATGATGAGAAGAAGTATGGGGTCCATTATCGGAAGATACTATCAGGATTCCCAATCCCAGGAGATGAAATCAACATGAGTGTCAAATTGTCGAGGTAAACTATGAATGGGACAAATCATGTGGGGGGAAGTTCTATTGGATGACAATATCAAAATGTGATAGAGGTGAAGATATTGCATAGTCTAATGTAGGGACCCTAAAGGAAATTGTCAGAGGGTGTGACTGAGATATGCAATTAATTTACATAGGGAATAATTACATTCTAGTGTTGAACATATACCTAAAAGGGTTGTAAATATTGTTGAACAAGTACCTGCACACATGAAAACCAAATACCCGACGTGAAAAATATATGATGATAAAGAGCATATAACAACAATTTGATAAAACTAAAAGTGAGCATGCATACCTAAACGTGGCGTGAAAAAAATTCTCCTCCAGGGCCAAGTGTAGATGAGAACCCAGAGAATGTGAATGTGTAGATGGCGGGATCAGGATCTCGTGGCTGAGAACGCATCGGAAAAAAAAGGCTCTGGGATCCTATAACAGAGTGTGGAAGTTGGGAATAAGGGGCTGTATATGGATGGTGGGCCCATAATGCCACCTCATTTGTACCTATCACTATTGCTGAGCTGACGAGAGAGCTGTGAGGAGATTTTGAGATTACAGGAGCATGAGGTTACCGATCTGAGAGTGATGAGATACGGGTTAGTGGTCCTATCATCCTATACCTT
>ML834856.1:49297-59851 GCA_009831015.1 Picea engelmannii
ATCTTCAAACCGATCATGAAGAGGAATCTGGAGAGCTCTAGTGCGGGCGTTGAAGTCACCTAGGATGATGACCTCCCTAATCGTTGAATACTGAGTGATGTCAGTATATAAGTCTACATAGGGGTCTTCGTCAAGGTCATTGTGGACAGTGAAACGCAATTAGGTTGGCGAGAAATAACAAACAACAATGTAGATGTCTCTAGATAGAGAGGATAAGCCACTTTCCTGAATCCACATAAATCTGGCCAACTCATCTGAGGCTACCATAGAAACTCTAGTCCGAAAGGAGTCCTTAGTTAGACAAGCTACTCCACCAAAACCTCTAACACCACCAAAGCACCTTGTTTCATGTCTGCAAGTTGAAAACCAATGATAACCTGCAATGTCAAGGAGAGGTCGAACAAGGCTACCATGGGTCTCGATGACAAAGAGAATGTTTGATGACCCAAGAGCATCATACATCAAGCTAGACGATGACCAAAAAGATCCATTTCCATTCCAACAACAAATGGATATGCCTATGCCCTAGTGCCTCTCATGTTGGGCCCGTCATTTCGAAGCTCCCAATCGAGGTTGCCAACCAGGTGGGAAGGAGTCTCAAATGACAACTCTAAGGTTCCTAATGATTGTCCATTTCCCTACTTGTCATGTTGCCATAACCAGTTCCCTAGAATGTTTGAGCTCCGCAACCTTAGATTTGGTAAGATCTTCATCGAGGAAGATCTTGTCGTGGAGAGAGAACAACTTTTGCTTGCCTTTGAGGGCCTAAAGTCAATCAGTCACAGTCTTGAATCAAAGGAAAAGGGTGGAGTCAAATCCAAGACAAGCTCTGTCGAGGGCCACATCAAGGACCTCGAGGGTATCCTGAAGGAACATTGCCCCAACCTCTTTGGGGTCTGGGAAAGGGTGAGGTAAAGGGAGACCCCTCACTTTAAGGTTCAACTCCCTTGCACACCTGGTTCGCTCATTAATGAGTTGAGTTTGTACCACCTCTTCAACCACTACAAGGGAGGGGAGCATCCTTCCCTGGGACCACATGTGCCCATGAGTTGATGTGTGTCTCAGTGTCTTGTTTAAAGGTGGTCTGTCGAATTCTTGTTTGGTCTTGAGGTCAAGGATTTTTGCATGTAAAGCATCTTGCGGAAAGGGTGAAGACCTTCTTGCACTTTGTTTTCATTTAATAGTTTCTTGAGGGATCAATTTCTCGATTCCACATGTGAAACTCTATTTGAGAGGGTGAGCACTTCTTGTTGTACTTGTTACAGCCATAAGGCTGCAAAATATCTCTGCAAATGATTTTTATTACAGCCTTGTTTCATTGCTAAAGTCTTGTGCTTTCGTTCTTGAGTATCACTAGTGTTTATCTAACTTATCTCTAGCATCATTTGTTGGACTTTTAACAATTGTTTAGCAGCTCTAATACTTATTTCTTTGCTGATATACATTGTTGTTTACTGCTGCAATTAGGGACAGCAAGCTTAACTTGCTTGTCCACCTAACATTATACATATATGCTTGGCTTGTTCTTGTGTCTCGGGCAGGTACAACATTCTTTGCAGGTGTTCTTGTCTCTTGGCAACCTTTGGTTACCACCAAAACACTTCCCCAAGCCTTTCCGCAACTTCTATCTTGACCTTTAGGGGGACTTTACTTCATCTCTTCACTTTCCATCTCATCCCCCCCAGGGTCACCGGGATTCCCCCCTTGAGCTGATTTTATCATCTCTAAAGTGACGGGAATACCTGCCTAAGGTGACAATAGGTAGGTGTTCTCCAAATTGTCGCCATTTGGTGGTTGGGTCGGGCTTTTGCCCAACCTACAACTTGTGCAATAACAGTACTTGTTCCAGCGATGAGGCGAGATTGCGAATCTGGGCAACTAATTAAACTGAGTCTATTGAGAGGATTATTGTGTGTTCAGAATTAAAATTGTTGCGTTCTAACGACTGTTTTGTTGTTGGTTGTTTCTGCATGGCTTGTTCCATTGAAGTACCTGTATATTTTGAACATAAATCCTCCAATTGCCCTATGTTTTTCTGTGTATCCTGAATGGGAGAGTAAAGAAGGGGTTCCTGAAGGAATAGATCAAGGGGGATTGAAAAAAGGGAGGTTATGCACAAGGGGTTAAGGAAGGTTGCAAGTGTCAATTGCGCATAGAAGGAAAGGGGAGGGGATGAAGCAGTGTGGGGGGGGGAAGGGAGGGGGAGGTGGGACCATCGATTTTACCAGATCTTCCGTAGTGGTAGAAGGGCCAAGGGTTTCTAGAGTCGCAAGCCTTGCAAGTCGAGGTGAAGGAGCTAGGTCAAAGTCAAGGTTGCAAGAGAGCGGAAGCCCGTAGGTCGAACAGGTCGCGGGAGAGAAGGAGGTTTAACAAGCCACAGGTTGAAAATGAGGTTCAACCACACAACAAGAGTTCGATAGGGTTGCAGAAGACGGGAATTCGACAAGGTTGCAGATCAACGGGGGTTCTAAGGTTGCAGATTGATGGGAATGAGTTGGGTCATTGTTGCAGATGAACTACAACAGGGCCGCAGGCGAGCTATTGTGGTGTTGTGAACGGGCTACTGCGAACAATCGCAAGAGCTAGGTTGAGGCCGAGGGTCGCGAGAGAGGAAGCCCGCAAATCAAACAGATTGTGGGAGAGAGGAGGCCAGACAGGTTGATATACTTGGCTGCTGCAGACAATCGCAGGAGCTGGGACACAATACTATGAGTAATTATGAGTAATTGTGGGTTATAGTATTTTATACCATTAATTGCTACTAATTAATGTAATTCAAGAGATTGTGCCACAACATGCTAGGTCATGTCTTATCCAATATGTTCGATAAGTGCATGACACAATCTGTGAGTCAATGGCCATAGAGTATTCCTCAATGTAACTTGTATGAGATCCTAATTTATCAACGATAGGTTCTCATAGATTTAATTAGTTTATATTTGCAATAAATACCTATGGTGTATCTAAAAATGATATTGTGAATTTTCAATCACATATTAGCTTGAAAAGATGAATTAAAAAGCTGTAAGAGCATATATGGAAGAGCACATTCACTAGCTAGTAGCAATATTACATAACCACAATGTATAAAAAAGATTGTTGTTATATGCCTTCTAAACCTTTCCTGCCATAGAACTTTTAACATCCACTAGTTAAAAGTGGTGCTCCTCCCTAATTGCACTGCACTACCTTGGGGCTCTCAACTACAGGGTAAATGCAAAATCTCATAATAAATTGTTTGAAGTCGGAAACAGCAAACGAATTTTACAGCTGGGACAAATGTTCTTGAGAGAGGCTAAAGAGAAGGGATAAGTAGCCGTGTTTCTGGCTTACCAAGGATAACTCCACTCTGACTCACTAAGCATGCTCCCACCTGTAATCCATTGCCAATGAGACATAGTTCCAAAACTTTAGAATGACAACTACAAAAAATCCTGAAGATAAAAGGCTTCAAGATTTAAACAAACTTCAGTACATCAAAATACATAAGAACCATAATAGGAATAAAGGAAAAACAAGGAATTCCAAATGTGCTAAGAAAGGAGCAGAATATCTTGGAATTCAACACCTGCATGTTAGACAGAAAAGGTATATACAAACTTCTGAAGGATTATTTCTAGCATCAGTTGGCATACCACTAGTCACCAAGTCAGAATAAAATGACAACTTTGGCAGAATAAAATGACCTCCAACTTGTTTGATATAAGAAAACTATTAATATGATAATAAGCCCTACATTTCTATTTTAGAAACAAAGCTAATATGTGATATGAATTATTTTATTTTATGAACAGACATAACAATAATTATGTCATTTTGAGTTAGACTAATTCCAGAGTATGTAAGTAAACCAAAAGGATAGATCTACATTGGCTTTGTTTGGAGCTAGGTCGTGTGATTTAGTCCTCTACTTGGCTAAGAAAAGCTAGCAGGTTTCAGCTATTGTCAGTTCCTCATGAAGGCGATAACTAGTAACCTACTGCAATATAATACCAGCAAGAAAAAAATCCAACATGTGATGGATAGTGGCTAGGGTTTCAGGTCTGGTTCGTTAATGGAGGCAATAGTTTAACCAGCCCTTTGATATGGGCTATTATCCCATCGTGCCAGGGTTTTCAGCTGTGTTGGAAGTTAGTAGAAGGTTTATGTATTGAAGTGTGATAGAAGTGTAGCTCCATAGGGGTTCCTTACCTGTCGTTTTCTATCAACGCTTTCGCATAGGGGATAATCATAGTGAATCTTCTGCAGTCATAGATGAAAATGGCACCTGTCAGATCTGTTTACAGAACCCAAGTACTCAAATTCCTCAAGGAAAAAACGTTTGGAGGTGGGAGGCTTTTTAATTCTCATATATGAACCTTGGTCATGATAAGGGGATCAAGATTTCTGATGAGTCCTATCTTTCCTCAGACATAAATGTCAGTGCAGATCTGAAGATCCTTCTGGTCGAGGTGGAGTTGGTGGGCAATCATGGAGTTGTGAGGAGGGCCTCACCTCCACTATGATGTTGAAATTGGCCATACAACATAGGAGGTGGTGGACTCAGGCATATTAGAAGCATCCAAGAAAGGTGATGAGATTTGGGCTTTAACAAATCAGTGTATCTCTAAAACTGTCCCTAAGGTGAGCGAGAAGGTCGGGGGCTCACAAAGTGCTGAGGAAGGGATGGTATAGAGAAGGAGAAGGAAGCCAAAGTGTGTAAAGCGGAGAGTAGAAGGAATGAAGCTAATATTGGGTCAAGATGCGGTGATGGAGTAGGTGCAACTCGTCTTGGTAGATAAATTTCATGGTAGACTTATCTCTGAAAAATCCATAATCATGTGGATGAGAAAGGTATGGAAACAAAATCTTGGTTATGCTCCTATTTTCCATTTACTGGCTAGGGATTGGATCACTGTTGTCTTTCAGATAGCAAAGGAATTAAAAAAACATCCTAAAGGGGAAATTGATTGGGATAGCTCCATTTTGTCCCATAAAAACTGGACTCCTCTATTTGATCCAATGAAAGAGAGGGCTAACATCGGAAGCTAAATTCTCTTCCGTTCAAGTCGTAGTCAAAGAGGGCCTTAACTCTAATAGGAAATAGGTTGGCTGGATGCTAGATATAGATGAAAAAACTCATTCCCTGGTTAGGACTTCTATGGCCAAAATTTGTGTGGAAATGAACCTCAGAGATGGTTTCTCTAAAGGTACTGATATCCAAGTGGGGAATCATTCACATCATCAAGAGAAAGATTATGTAAAGATCCCTTTTAGGAGCTCTAATTGTCATATGCATGGTTGCCTCAAGTGAACATGCCCTAAAAGGAATATTTCTAGGTTGAAGATATATAAGTGAGAATGGAGGACGTGGAACATGCACACACTGAGCCAGAGGAGGTCAATGGGAAGAGTTTTAATCCCTCTTCGTTGAGAGGTAAGTCAATCTCTAAGGAACCCTCTTCATTTATCGTTGTAAAAAGATTAAGAGTCATAGCTTGAACCAAAAGTTTGGCCTCCAGCCCCCAAAAAAAGGGTAGTTAGGGAGCCTAAGTTAGAATAGAAAAGTGGAGTGGGCAATTTTCCTAGTGGTCCCACTCCCTTTGCCCAATAGAAGCCCTTAACCTTTGTGGATGTCGTTAACATTGTGATGTCCCATTCCCAAGAGTAGGACAGCAGGAAGTGACTTAGTAGTCTATTTGTTCCCGTAGACTATAGTCAGGCACAAACAGGAAACAAAAGGAGAAATAAGGGTGAATTAGTGGCTAAACGATAAATTAAGCCAAAAAGCATAGGAAAAGTCACTTAAGCTAAAGTCAACGGAGAATTAGAAGAAAAAGGTGTTGAGGGGGAGACTTAATTATTTAATCACTCACCTTAGCAGGAAAAGCGCCTAGTTTAGGTGAGGTCAATGGAGAAGTAGATCGGGAAGAGTATAAAGGGAGGAATTCGACCTAATTACTCATTATGTTATGATTTGATGTTGAGAAAATTTCCAGAGGAGGAGAATCGACCTTCTGTTGTTTTGTGAATTTCTGGAGGAAACCACCACCTTGATTGGTTTCGGTGTTGAGAGACACACCCTAGCCTATTGGAGATACCATCCAGGTATTTCACCGTGCTATTCAAGAGTATTCAGTTTGCAGTGAGGGCGCAAGGGTTAGAGAGGGTTTTGTGTAGCTGCACGAGACCAGGCTTTATCTTGCAGATTCCTTCCAACCCAGTTTGAGGGTCATCCAAGGTGCATCTTTTGAGACACCAGTCATCAGATCCTGACGGTGGAATCTCTCAGGGCACATCAGACAGCCAGAAAGTGTGCATCTCTTGAGGAGGGGCGTTTGGGGTTCCAGAGGGTATTCTGGATCAGATTAGAGGAAACCATTCCGACCCAGTACAAAGGAGGCCAGGGCTCACATTTCGAGACAGATAGTAGTGGATTCCGACGATGGAATCACTAGGGCGCACTCACAGAGCCCAGGAGGTGCACAACCCCCCAAGGATGACATCCAGAGCTTCTGGGGTCAGATCTTCAATCCAACAGTTACCAGATGCAACCTAGAGGCCAGGGCGCTCAGTTTGGGACAATTTTCAGGCGAATCTGTCGAGTATAGCCACCAGGGCGAGTTTTCCAGTGTTTGCAGCAGTTGTCGAGTTTCCGGAACTGCATTTTTCTAAACTATCCATGCATGCGCAGATTTGCCTTCATATTCTGTTCACGGGTATTTTGTAGTAGTTGCTTTGTATTCCAGTGATGATCCATGAGATCTAGCTGAAGATTATTTCTCTGCTTTCAGCATATCATTGTATTTCCTGCTTTTTCCCTCATAATACATATGATTGAGATGGTGTTTGTCCTTATTTTACATGCATCATATATACTACTTAAACATTAATTGAATGAAATACACATGCGAAAATCACCAAGCATGTTAAACAAATAACTCAAACGCATCCAGAAACCCCCAGTGTATCAGATCCGAGAGTCAAAACACTAGTTCAGCAATAGATATCCAGATCAGTTCGATCAGGGATATTACAGTGGTATCAAAGCCTTCTTCCTGCCAGCCTGTGAAGAAGTGTTTCTCATGACTCCATGATTCTAGGAACAGGTGAAGAATACCCAGAAGGTCGACGACATATTGGGGACGAGTACATTCAGTACTGCAGAAGTCATAGCAGAGACAGGAGAAACAGGAACAGAAGGGACGACACTCCCTTCACACTCAGTGAGATACAGAGCTAAAGAGGAATATGGGTGACAGACAAGAGACACCAGAGGATAGGGGGAAAGGCCCCGAGACACATCATGACAATACGGAGGCCATCTTGAATGACCTAGCCAGAGAACAACGAGACATGATGAACATCATAGCACAAATGGCAATCAGTACACAGATGATCCATCATAGCGTGAGCACTATAGGTGCCAATGTCGCAGGAGGAGCAAGTGGTTCAGAAGGACACCAGGGAGGTGGGGCCAGTGGATCTCAGGGTGGAGCGAGTGCACACCCTTCACCTATCTCAGCCTATATATCATCTGGGAGRATTCCCCGACCTTTATATCCACAGTTCCAGGGGGGACAACTGTTGGGTCAGCTAGGGCATGCAAGAGGACAACCAGGTAAGGGACAGGCARTGCCACAGGATCCATTCAGAGAGTACATGAGAGATTACTTGGCACTAGGACCGAAGTTCCATGCAAACATGAGTTTGCTAGACTATTGTTCGATCAGGTATCGGAACAGACCCCGAGAGGCATGTTGACTACCTATTTCAACTAAGGGGTCAACTCCATGTACCATGAAGATATGCACCATCAGGTGCTACCAAGTCAGAGACTTACTGGTTCTACAAGGCAGTTTTGGCCTTCAACACTTCTTTTTGTAATGGAATTTCCGCTCCCTTGCGTGGAATTATAATGTAATGAGTCTGCATGGATCATAGTTAGGTCAGTTGCCTTAGGACTTCATCATTAGAGGAGTCCCTTTCACTGAGTGTTTTTTTTCCTCGGGTTATTAATTTGGCTTAACCAGCTTTATTAATTTCCCTTGAGTTTTTCACTCCCACAAATAATTCCTCCAAAGTGGTGAAAGGCATTCCAATGGTATAGCCCTCTGGTAGCTAGTGTCTAGGAATATTGTAAATGACCATGCTAGCCATCTCCTAAAGTTTTACAGAATTCCGTCAAGTCTAAATAGGTTTTTTTTTATCTTTTAAAAGTGTTTAGTTAATGGTAATTTTAATTTTTTTTGATAAAAAATGTAAAAACTAGGTCCTTGTGCTTTTGATAGGGGTATTTGTGCTCAAAAGAAATGGAATGAGACCCCCTACACCTTTGGACCAAGTTCCAGCTCAATTGGACAAGTTTTGTTGGGTTTTTGTCCATGAGGAGTCCAAGCCCGTCAAAAATCAACAAATAATTGGCTATATTAAAAAAGCCAAAAATTGTAAAATGAGCAAAAAGGTTTGAGAGAGAGTAGGAAAGGTTTCCTAACCTTTTTCCTAAGTTGGAAAAGTAATTTTCCACTTAAAAGACCCCCCCTTGCCTAGCCAACAACTTAAAGTGGTGTTCCCTAGCTAATTGACATGTGGGAATTAAAAAATTTAAGTGAAAAAAGCCACATAAACCCTAAATTCGCCCTCCTTGGTGTCTAACTTAATGTTTGACCATAGGAAGATGTGTTTTCCCCCTTTCCTCACTCAACCCTCACTTATTTACCAAAACCCTAACTTACCAAACCCCTAAAAGTGACTTTTCCTTGCCTTTGTCTATTTCTCTTGGATGTGTGACACTTATAACTCATCCAAGAGGGGTAGCTCTAGCTCTCCAAGTATAAATGAAACCCCCCCCCCTCCTCATTTCTCACCAATTCTTTTGCTACTGTTACTCTACCCAAATTTCTCCTCTCTCTCCCATCTCTGCCATCTCTCGTCTCTCTCTCATTTTTGCTCTAGTTTTTTAAGAGAAGCTTGTTGCAATTATTTGCAACAACCTTCTACTATCAATAAAGGAAATCTTTGGGGGCAATTGGTGTTAAGAGTATTCTTGGTGTCATACTTTTCATTAGGTGATCTTGTTCATTTGTTTTCATTCTTCTTATGCATGCTTTGAGATATATGGTAGGAATATTTAGCAAAGTATTTTGCTAGTGTAGGTTTATGATAGTATTGTCATAGATCTAGTGAATTTCTAGTTGTTATTTCAAAGTATTTTGAATTCATCTCTAGATCTACTCACTTCCTATTGTTTCTTGTAGCTTAGCTTGGAAATTTGACAAGATTATCTAGGGTTTTTAGAGAAGATTTCAAATCTGGAAATCTTCCATTTTGACCCACTTGCACCCTCTAAAATTTCTGCATCTTATTTCTGTACATTTCCATCATTTTTTTGGGTATTCTAACACATAGAATAGGTCACATACAATATTATATCTTGCTGTAATTTTCTGCAGAAAATTTATGTGTAAAAAGAAGAAATTTTCTTAACATTTTGTCACTTTTGCAGCATTTCCAGCAAGTTTTTGCTTCCTGGTTTTTTGCAGGTTAGTGACCAAGGAGGTGTCCAAGAGGCCATTTGGGGTTGTTGATATTATGGTAGTTGCGGGAGGTATTAACCTCCACTTGTGACCTTTGATGAGATTCGAATATTCTAGGAAGCAAGAGAAACCCTAAAAGACTTGGACATAACCCTAGAAGAGAAGTCGACTAAAGAAAATATTTTATATTGAGTCTATAGCCTCCAGAAGAAGAAGTCGGCCCAGACAGCTTAGAGAAAGCAGTATAAATACAGTACGTCAGTTCTCATTTGAGACAGATATCTCGCAACTGCAGAAATCCACTTGTGCGCACTACGGAAATCCAGTAGTGCGCAAGTCTTGGGAGCAGTTGCAGCTGCAGTTTCTGCAACCTGTAATTTCGATTCTTCTGGGTTGGACTTTCTTATCAGTCTTGGTTATCTTTGCTTGGTGCATTAGCCTTGGTTGGCTATTGATTTGCTACCGGAATTCTTCTTTCTGTCAAGGTCAAGGTGCTTGGGAGTGGCATTCGTGCCTATGGTTGGGTGAAAATATTGCTATATTGTCTATGGTTAAACGAGCACACCCACTTTTCTAATAGGGTATGGGCCCACACCTCCTTCATTCAGTCTAACCACTAGAAGGAAGTTAAGCCATAAGGTTATAAAGCTTGTTGAAGAACTATTGCTAGGGTTTCTAGCAGGTGCAGTTATTGAAGCATTGTTGCTAGGGTTACTAGCAGGTGCAGTTGCAAAAATCCTAAAACTCTTGTCCAACACCTTATGATGGAACACCTTACTCAAGGAGAAGATATTCTAGTGCGCCTTAGTTCAACGCACCTCTTGGCACTCTCAAAAGGCAAAAACGTCAAGGTTGAGATTTTGGGTCAAAATCGGCGTTTAACCAGTTATAAGTCAACAGAAATCATGAATGAAAAGATGGATCATCTACATTATTCAGCTCTCACAAGAACTCTTGAAGATGACATGTGGATAATTGACAGTGGAGCTTCCAGGCATATGACAGGAGACCAGGACAGACTCTCTAATCTAAATGAAAA
>ML834857.1:17302-29041 GCA_009831015.1 Picea engelmannii
GTCCAAGGAATTCCCAGAGATGTTGCTATTAGAGAAATCTCAGCAGTGCAGCTGAAGAAGTGCTACAGAAAAGGATATCAATTATTTGCATCCCATGTGGAGGAAACACCTAAGGATAATGTGTCAGGTATCAAAGACCATGTGGTACTAAATGAGTTTGAGAATGTATTCCAGAAGGTACCAAGATTACCTCCGAAAAGAAATATTGACTTCTCTGTAAATTTGATCCCTAGAGCAACTCCAGTGTCGAAAGCTCCTTACAAAATGAGTACACCGGAGTTGAAAGAGTTACAATTGCATCTTGAAGATATTCTGAAGAAGGGGTATATACACCCAAGTGTGTCACCTTGGGGAGCCATGATTCTTTTCATGAAGAAGAAATATGGAATACTGAGATTGTGTATCGATTTCAGACAATTGAACAAAGTGACTATAAATAACAAGTATCATTTGCCAAGGATTGATGACCTCTTCGATCAGTTGAAGGATGCGAAGATATTTTTGAAGATAGATCTCAGGTCGGGATATCACCAGGTAAGGATAAAGGATGAATACATCAACAAGACCGCATTTAGAACAAGGTATGGTCATTATGAGTTCACAGTGGTGTCATTTGGACTGTCAAACACACTTGTTGTTTTTATGTGCTTGATGAATGGTGTATTCAGGGACTATCTGGACAAGTTCGTCATAGTCTTCCTGGATGACATTCTGGTGTATTCCAAGTCAGAGGAAGATCATGAACAACATATTAGGATGGTGTTGATGGTGTTAAGAGAGAACTAATTGTATTCCAAGTTGAGCAAGTGCTGGTTTTTTCAGGAGGAGATCCACTACTTGGGGCATATTATTTCGAAGGATGGGATAGTTGTGGATCCGGAGAAAATTAAGGACATTAGGGAATGGTCAACACCAAGGAACATGACATAAGTCAGATCCTTTATGGGTCTAGCTGGATATTATAGAAGATTTATTACAGGGTTCTCGAGGATAGCTCACCCTATCACTTCCTTGCAAAGGAAGGAGAAGAAGTTTCAGTGGAAAGAAGATTGTGAGAAAAGCTTTCAGTGATTGAAGAAACTGTTAACCAGTGCTCCAATTCTATGGATTGCAGATCCAAATGAAGACTTTGTGGTGTGAACAGATGCATGCAAAGAAGGACCAGGAGGAGTCCTCATTCATAATGGATTTTTAATTTGTTATGAAACCATAAAATTGAAAGAGCATGAAAGGAACTACGCAACTCATGATTTGGAGTTAGCGGCCATCGTTCATTCTCTGAGGAAATGGAGACATTACCTCATGGGAAGGAGGTTTGAATTGAGAACATACCACAATGGTCTAAAGTATTTGTTTGATCAAACAACCTTGAACGCTAGGCAGAGTAGGTGGTTGGAATTTCTCTTTAAATACAATTTTGATATCAAGCATATAAAAGGAAAAGAGAATGAAGTGGTTGATGCACTCAGCATGAGAGTAAACGAATTACATTCTACAACCATTAGCATGTACCGAACTGATGTAAAGAGTATAATTTTGGAAGCTGCAAGTGCATATTTGTAGTACATGGAGTTGGTAGCAAAGATACAACAAGGCGGGATTCCACAGAAAGTGGAAAATTATAAGTTAAAGACCAATGGAATACTTCTGTACAAGAACAGAGTTTATGTGCCTAATGTCCAGGGTTTCAAACTTGCAATTTTGAGAGAAATGAATAACGTGCATTATGTTGGGCACCCTGGATATCAGAAAATCGTGGCAGCAGTCAGGAGCCATTACTTTTGGCCAGGCATGAATAAAGAGATCGTTGAATACATCGTCAGATGTATGGAATGCCAAAAGGTTACAGCTGAGCATAGGCACCCAGCAGGGTTGCTGCATCCTTTACCCATTCCTGAGTGGAAGTGGGAGGTAGTGACAATGGACTTCATTATAGGATTGCCCAGAAGAGAAAAGCAACATGATTCAATTATGGTGGTGGTGGAAAAGCTTACGAAAGCTGCCCATTTCATTTCATTAAAGACTACTCATAAGGCAGTGGATGTTGTTGATATTTTTATGAAGGAAGTAGCACAATTGCACGGAATACACAAGACTATTGTGTCCAACATAGACCCAAAATTCACCTCAAATTTATAGAAAGGGTTGTTCAAAGGATTCGGAACAAATCTGAATTTCAGCACAACTTACCATCCCGATTCGGATGGGCAGACAGAGCGGGTGAATCGAGTGATAGAAGACATATTGAGGATGTATGTGATGGACAAACCATCTAAATGGAAAGACTACCTACACTTGGTAGAATTTTCCTACAAAAATGGGTATCAAGAATCATTGAAGATGAGCCCATTTGAAGAACTTTATGGAAAAAAGTGCAATACTCCAGTAAGCTGGGATAATCCAGCCGACAGAGCAGTAGTTGGGCCAGAGTTGCTCAAGGAAACGGAAGAACAAATGCTAAAAATTAAGCAGAATTTGAAAGCTGCCCAAGACAGGCAGAAAATTTATGCTGATAAAAACAAAACCCATAGAGAGTTTAAAGTGGGAGATCATGTTTTTCTGAAAGTAAAAGAAAATAGAAGTTCCCTGAGGCTGGGAAACTGCACCAAGTTGGCAGCCAGATTTTGTGGGCCATTTGAAATCCTAGAAAGGATTGGGCTAGTTGCATATATGCTTGCATTACCTGCTTCCATGAGCATACATAATGTGTTTCATGTTTCAATGCTTAAGAAATATATAGCTAATTCTAATCATGTGATTGATTGGAATGTGATTCAGGTGGAGCAAGGTGTCTTGCAAGTGCATCCTGTGCGCATATTGGACCGGAAAAACAATCATCTCTGGAATCAAGCCATAGGGCTTGTAAAGGTCCAGTGGACCTGGTACGGTCCTAAGGACGCAACATGGGAGCATGAGGATGCTATGTGGGTAGAATACCCGCATATTTTTGAAGATTTTGAAAAATCTTGTTGATGTTGTGTGAAAGTTGCACTAAGGACAGTGCAAAAATAACGGGAGGGGATTGTAATATCCCCAAGGATGAACCTTGTCGTAATCATGTTTATGAATTGTAAATCATGTTTTGTAGGCTGGTGAGCCAAGTATTGATAATTTGGTAGGCTTATGTGTTTATTAGGCTAGAGAGCCTAAGTGTTAAGGCTAGGATGTTTGTTTTTGTATATGTATTATGCAGAACATTAATAAAAATATAAAGAAATCATTGCGTGTAGACCGACCACGAAGAAAGATTGATGGGGGACTAAGATTCCATAGAGTGGGTAAGGGAAAAGGGGCTGAAAGGTTGGAAATAGAGGCCAAGTGATGAGTCTAGGGGCTAAGCTTGGGGGTTTAAGTCCTTGGTAATAATAATTTATTATTATTCCAAAAGCTATGTGACAAAACATGTTTTTATCCTAAGTTCATGGAAGGGAAAACGTGTGCAAAAGGGAACACAGGCTGATTGTTGGCATGGAAGGAAGCGAAGAACAAGGAATAAAATGTGAAAAATGAACTTCGCAGGATACACAGTGACTGTCACTAGGTTGAAGTAAGCAAAAGAGAAGAAAATATGGAGTGAAGCAAGGAAATGCAAGTCGTTGGATGAGGAGATCAAGGATGACATATCAACAAGGAATATGGATCATGGAAAACTCAACAAGTATAAAAATCCACCGTTGGATGCTTTGGAGCACCACACGAGAAGGAAGGAAAGACAAGTTGGCAAAGCCCGAAAAAAGTGGGTCAAGTTGACCTAGGGTTTTAGACACATAGGGTTTTGGTCTTTTAGGGTTTTTCCACCTAGGTTTCAGCCTAAGGCTATCGGTGAGGTATTCTATTGTATAAATAAAGGTCAAGAGGACCTGGGTCGGGTCGATACAAGTTGGTAATTCTGCAGTACAATATTGTTGTTGATTTAGCTATAGTATTGAGAGAGGGATCATTGTATTGAGAGAGAGAAGTGATGGGAGAGAGGAAGCCTTCTGGTATTGTAAGATCTTCTACTGTGTGMGAAGGTCAAGTCCTGCAACTGGGTGCAYAGGGAGGGCAGAGAAAGAGAGAAAAGAAAGAAGATCTRCTATCTAAGARCGCATACAATAACTGTATGCTTTCCTTAATATAATATACAACARTTMTGAGGACGTATCCCTAGAGGGAGGGTGAACCACGTACTTYTGTTGTTGTGTGTATGATTGATKCCTTAATCTCGGTTGATGTTATATTGTTACCTGCCTTATTGTGTTAGATCGAACTAACAACTGTGAAGGATAGATATAGCTTGTTGAATGATAGATGCATGATATATTTATATTGTAATAGATCCACTTGGTATTCCCCTAGTTGTAGACATCTCTATCCTGCACCCCCCTCATAGTTGCTTCGAGTGAGACTGCATCTACTTCGCAGGTGTTTCCTAAAGGGCCAGTAGCTAGGGCTTGTTGGTGCGCTCTTGGAGTTGAACCATGGGTCTGCCCCTGTGCCAACAAATGGTTTCATTGTCGTGACAGGAATATTCTTGAGGGAATGTTAAGGTGGTTCCCATCGATGACAGATATTCAAAAGTGGATAGAAGATCAAGAGAGGGACTTCACTGAAGCCCAAAACAAGAACCCTAAGCTAAGTACTGAGGATTGGCTACAAAGATACATTTTCAATGACATTCACGATATCTTCTTTGGAGGAATCCATCAGGAGTTGTTTGAGTGGTTGGCTAGGTTAGTTCATACCTAGTTCAAGATCAGATCTAGATCTCCTATAGTTTCGATATCGGCATTGATCCAGAAGGTTAAAAGAGTCGGCATCATTGTATCCAGAGAAGTAGATCACTGGGTTGATAGTACCATTGGAGGGTATATCACGGAGTTTTCTGTTGACAAAGTAGAGTCATACAACCAAGCTGAAAGATATTTCTTTAAAGGACCCAAATAATTTTTTTTACATGTCCTGAAGTTGAGACTTAAGATGTTGTTGCATGAGAAGAACATCTTAAAGATACAGTAGATCGAGAAGATTTGAAAAGGCTAATGTTCAAAATTCAGACAGCAATAGCGACAAAGAAGCGAGACATACGCATAGTGGAAGAGTATTTCGAGGGGTTCACCTTGAGAACCTCTTTAAGCAAAACTACAAAGAAGAGGGTTTCTACAGTGGAGATGAGGCAGATCTGAAAGATGAAGAACATTCAGAACCCRTGGAGCAAGAGGAAGAAGCAGCTAAAGAACTTCACCAAAATGAGTCAGAAACCTCAAGAACTACACAGGGTACTAAAGTAAGTAATATCAATCCTCATGTTGTTTCAGAAATGCTAAGTAATCAGAACATTCCAAATCACTAGAGTCCGCAGAGCCCTATTACTAGCAGCTCAGCATCCACTCAGACAGGAAACCTAGGCAACTCCATGGCTGATGAGATGAGGCTCCCTATATTTAGAGGAGATGGATTTGAATATCTTGATAAGCACTAGTTCCTGTGTGAGGTCGTGTGGAACATTAAAAATATTACCGACGAAGCTATTAAAAGAAACTAGTTTAGTACTACACTGAGAGACCACGCGTTGAGCTGGTACATGAAGCTTGTCCAAGGACTTGTGCAACCTAAGCCATTGAATGAGATCAAGAACACACTGAATGCAAAATTTAAGAAACCTAATTCGGAGTCCCAATGTATTACAGAGTTGAAAGAGATCAAGCAAAAGGTAGCCAAACCTATTTGGGAGTTCGATCAAAGATTCAAGACCCTCACATGAAGATTGACCTTTAAGATCCTAAATGAGAAGAACAAAGAATGGTTCATTGCTGCTCTCTTACCACATATCAGAGTCCCCCTGATGCAGCAGAAGATTTCTTCGTAGGCATAAGCATTGGAGATCACCATGAAGCTTGAATCAACCCCTATGGGAGAATCCAACTCAGGTATGAGTCAGATCTTGAGTCGGCTAACTAGTTTGTCTCTACAGGTCGAAGACATCAAGAAGGACAAGGGGAAGGAAAAAAGAGAATATATCTGGTGTGTAAGATGCAGGTCAGAAGGACATGACAAGGAACACTGCCCTCTATTTAATGAATACTTGGCTTCTGGAGCCCTGAGCCCCTTGAAACAAGTTAACCTACCTTGGTGTGAAGTATGCAGAAATCAACATCACCCTGGTGAGTCCTATTACATGTAGAAATGCGTTCAGACACCCACAAAATTGTATTTCACATTCTGTAAATCAGTAGGGCATGACGATAGGTATTTCAGAGCTTATGATCTCATGCATGAAAGATCAAGAGCCATATACAATATCCAACGCAAAGTACACCAAGAAGGAAACAATGCACAGTATAATTCCCCAGGAAGAGGAAACTTCAATCCTCACGGTGGATACAGAGGAAGAGGATGAGGAGGAGGAATGGGTTGAGGCCGAGGATAGGTAATATGTTATAAATGTGTGCATCCAGGACATATAGCAAGGGACTGTCAAAACCCTTGTACCACTTGTAGTTATTGCAAATCCTTCGAGCACATCATCAAGGACTGCCCTGTGCTACTATCCAAGCTTCAGAAAAGATGAGGACCCTAGCAGAACCCATAAGTGAAATTAATCTATGTTGAACCTCACGGAGCATACCCTAGAGTCATTGTTATTACCCAAGGAGGAACTGCTACAGAAGAAGATAGAATTATCCAAGGAAATATCACAGAAGATTCAGGTATCAGGAAAGTTGTGGAGAAGACTCGGGCTTTTGATGAAAATAAAGAAAGACAAATCTTCGAGGAAGAAGGGAAAGAGTTCAAGAGAGACCAAGGGTCTTTCATAAAAAACATGACCAGAAATAAGAGAATATGGGAAGCCTTAGGCATTTGATCAATTGGTTTCGCCGAAGCAAGGAAAAGAGGTAAGTAAGCTCACTGAATTCTTATACACCTGTCTTAAGTTAGTTCAGGATGAGAACGTTGTGCAAGAACTATAGAACTTAATCATGCAGTATGAGCTAGGGAAGATAGACCCCTTACTGAATAGGGAAGTACACCAAATTGGCAAGAAGAGAAGGACAAATAAAGACTTATATTTGAATGCTCAAATAGGAGAGTATGATATAGACTATGTGGTCCTCGACTTAGGGTCAGAGTTCAATGTCATGACGAAGCAAACTTGGGCACTAATGGGAAAACTAAGGCTGATCTATTCCCCTATCAAACTTAGAATGGCTAATCAGCAAGTTGTCAGCCCATTCAAATGATTGGAGCATGTCCCTATGGACATCGACGGAGTTAGAACCTTTGCAGATTTTGAGGTAATTGAAATTGTTGATGATAGCTTCCCTTACCCTGCATTACTAGGAATCGATTGGGCCTTCAACAATTTCACTGTTATTGATTTGAAGAAAAGACGTATGACATTTTAAAGAGATGGACTTAGGGTCATTTCACCCTTAGATCCAGATGAAGTTCTGTGATACACAGAGCCCATCAGAGAAGAAGATCGTGCATACAAATTGGAAAACATCTACAAACTAACATCTAGACAACAAGATTACATCAACCCTACAGCCGATGGGAATCTAAGCTAGCGAAGTGACAACGTGTGTTCATCAGATTCAGAAGAAGTGTTGGAAAATTGGTAGAACTAGATGTATGAAGTGTCTACTAGAAGATGTGCAATATTAACCAAAGAAGTTTGTTGGATCGGCACAACAGTGAGTAACTTACCCACATTTGATGGTTTGAACCCTTTAGAATCCTTCCTATCATATTTTGAAACAACTGTACCAATACAACAGAGACTGATGGCCATGGATGAGGCCCTAAAAGCCACACCAACAAGATGGTGGGGGACACATAAAAGAAACATCATTGTTGGCACAGGGGTAGACCCAGGGTTCAACGCTCAAGAGCGCACCAACAAAACCCTAGCTATCGGTCCTTTCGGCAAGACCTGCGAAGCAGATGCAGTCTCACCCGAGGTAGAGGTAGGGGTGGTTGCAAGACTCAGGTGTCTACAACCTTAGCTAGGACACAGATCTATGATTATCTTTCTTACAACACACTTAGCATCAATTATTCCTTAACATACATTCATTAATACACTTCGTAGAAAGCACAGAGCACCGCAGTAATTACTCAGATCTAGCATTGAGCAATGATAAACAGGTTATACCTAATAGATTAAGCACTTAGAATCTTATATATCATATCTAGCATGCATTCATATCTCATAAGCACAAAGCATCAATAGATCTATCTAAACATATCAAAGCACTTAGCAAGAGAGAGACAAACACATCAACACAATACATAGAGTTATCGTGGTTCACCCCCACCCTGGGGCTACGTCCACAAAGTCTTCTTCTGTTATTATCTTCTATAAACCAAGTTATAGCACAAAGACTTTAAGATCCTACCTTGCCTAGGACAAGAGATCTGCGTAGCTCGCTAGATCCTCTTTCCCCGGGTAGATCCAAGCACTAAGTCCTTCCCTAACCCGTGCACTCAACACTTAGAATACTTACAGTAGGCACAGAGATCTTACAGTCACACAGACATCTGATCACATAGATCTACTTTATGCACTAAGCCATTCACTTTACATCACATAGCTGACACACGCATCTCCTTTCTTACATTTCCTACCCTTCTATTTATACATACAAAAGGCCTAAATAAGGGTCGATATCCCTTTCCCATTACAATATTCCCAAAAATCCCGCGATCTCCTCTTTTCCATGCGCTCCTTCTCTGACTGGATTTCAAAGTACCAAAAACGGTCAAATATGACCAAGTATTCCTCAAAACTGGTCAAGGGCCAACAGGCCCCCAACACTCACCTGTGACTCATTCCGAGTCACTGAGGTCTGGCCAATTCTTCTTCAAGAACCTCGATTTTGGCTCGAGCCGCTTTGACCTGTTGTTTTGTGATTTCCTCCTGCTCGGCTAACTCCTGGATGAGTGAATTATTGACTGGACCTTGTAGGCGTTGCTCTGCTATAATCACGACCTATTGTATCTCTGTCCCTTGGTTCTCAATCTCTAAAAATAGTTGACATGCCTTATCCTGCAAAGGTTGAAGTTGTTGTGTCACTTCCATGACCTTTCTCTGGATCATGTGGATCTATTGTTGTGCGATGCGTTTCTTGTGGGATCGCTTCATTTTCTCTATGGTTGATAGGGCCTTGAACTACATCGGAAGTCTATCTACATGCTACTTCACCTCCTGGAGCTATGACTCCAGTTTATGCAATTCTGGGTTCTCGTTCAGGTTCTCATGTATCTGCACACTTTTGGTACTTAGTTGTTTGCATTCTTCAATGAGTTATTTAATCCTTTCTATTGTACCCCAGACAGTTATTTCTCGTTGGTCGCGCTCTTCTTATGGGGTACTTGGGATGATCTGAAGCTCTAAGTCCATGACTCTTTGTTGCAGTTGCTGAATAACTTCAGCAAGATTCATCACTTGATGGTCTAAGGGTTCTTCGGCCTTTTGTTATAAGTTGATCACAGAGAAAAATGCTCTATTGACAGCTTCTTCGATTCCGATTTACTTTGCGAGAAGCCGCTCCTTCTCCTTTTGGATTTTTTCTCTATCTTTATCAAATTTCTCTTGGATGGCCTCCTTCTCTTGTTGTGCAGCTCAGCGCTTCTCTATGATTTCCTCCTGTTCTTGCTGTAGGGCCTGGGTGGCCTGTGCTGTTACTTCTTCTGCTTTCCTAATGCGTACTTCTTCTATGTCGGCAATCCTACGGAGTTGAACTGATTCATCTCCAGCTTCTGTTGTTCCTTCTGGAATGGGTGTAGTGGAGACTGCGCAGTTAGACTGAAGTGATCGCTTCACTCCTTGGAGATCATCTTCAATTCTTTCGTACATCGTCTGTTGCTTGGCCTCTTGCTTTTCTGTAATTTTTTGTATGGATTCATTCAAAGTCTCTAGGGACACTATCCCTGTTAATCTCACCACTTAGAGGGGGAATGCAAGTTGGTAGGATTGTTGGCACTAACTTTGTGTTGGTGGCATCGTCTCTATGCTTAGTTATTGACTCTACGTCGGCTCGAGATGTTTTAGCTCGAGCAGTCGATGGGGAGGCTACCACACCTCTCGAAAATGAGGCTTGGACTCCGGTGGACATTCCTCTTTCCAACATGACTCTTTTTGTCCTTAATCTAGCAAGTACTTCTCTCACCAATTCTTCTGCTGCACTAAGCTCGTCGGACATGTAAGCTCAGGATCATTGTCTCGGGTTGTCAATGGACTATCGGTATCGTAATTAGATAGAGAATAAAGATGGAGTAATCACTATTTCATAACGCGGGCATTCTGTAAGATCAACTTATCAATTAGAAAAAGTGTCTTCCAGGCATGGCGCGACGGGATAAGTAAGTAGTTTTGAAACCAACTGCTTGCAATGGATATGAAGCTTCCATAACCATTGATCTATCCATTAAGGTGAGGTCCAATGGTCTGGTGGTGGTCTTTTAATGCTTTTCTTCCCGTTCAGGGTGGAAGTCGAATGGGTATATCAGTCAACGACTATATTGCTTCGCCACGACAAAGTATTGGATGTCGTTGTTCTGATATCCTGGCGAAGTTCAAATTCTGCATGTTTTCCTTCTGCGAGGTTCCTTCTGGCACATTCTATAATTTTTCCAACTTTTCTTTCTTATTCATGAGTTTCCTCGACTTCTTTCCAGTGAGCTTTGTCTCGGTCAGCCTTTTTCCATTCTGATTCTTTTCTTCTTTAGGCATGGTAACGTCACGTTGTGGGGTAGGGTTCAGGATTGGTGTTTCTTCCTTCATTGGCTTTGGGGTAGGTTCCCTAATTTCTTGTTCTTGTACTCGTTCAGCTCCGACATTCAAGTCTTGATACCTAAATAACTTTGTTTTTTCCTCTCTCTCTTCAATTAAGTGTGTTATTCTTTTGGCCATGAAAGCCTTTAACTCTTGCTTCTTTTGTTCTAAGTCTGCCTCTTCTTGCTTTCGACTCTGATCTTTCACAATCCAAGTTTTTCCTAACAAAACTGGAAACAAAGCACTACTTTCCATGAACTTAACAATCTCAAAATCTTCTTCTGTTGAGGTGCCATGGGTAGTCATGGCTATCTGGGTAATTCGTCCACATAAGGTTACCAATTTTCCTTTAAACAAGCTTAGTCCTCCTAGTGAAGGAACCAAAGCAGGTCTTCCTAGGGTTTCCCAAGTGCTTTCAGTCATGATGTTTATTGGTGTTTCCTCATCCAGAGTATAGTCAATGTCAAATTTCCCTATTCTCACTTCGACTTGTTCTTTCTTCTTGAGGATCTCTAATAAGCTGATGTCTCTATGATCATTCAGGGTGTCTTTCATTTTCAGTAACATAATCTCTGATTCTTTCTGCGGTTCCTCTATAATCTGAGTCTCTTGATCCTTTTTAGGTTTTTCTTTCTCTATATTCATCTTTTCAAGTCTATCAATCATTCTAGGGCAATACAATACTTCATGGTCCATAGTCTTACAACAGAGACACTTCCTTCTTCCACTAGGGCAGTCCTTAGCTAGATGTCCTAGTTTTCTACAACTGTAACATAGGGTCAATCCTCTTTTTCTTTTAAATGATCCCCAACTTTTTCTATACTGCGCGCCAGGATCATGGTAGCTAGCCTGCAACAAATTCTTCCAAGGATCCTGCATCCATCTATTAGTCTAAACATTTTTTCTATGCATAGGTATAACATATCTATCATTATTCATACCAAACTTTCTTTCATCTAACAATGCCCTAGTTTTCAAGC